>JAFEMH010007015.1:0-105143 GCA_022495995.1 Adenophora triphylla var. japonica
TGATATCATGTTTAAGGTGTCTGCTTGCATGCTGCACGCCATCAAGCTGCCAGATCCCAGAGAAGCACATCTTATCAAGCAGTCAAGCGTATAATCCGCTATTTATCCGGGAACCACTAACCTTGGACTTTCGTATTCCAAAGATTCGAATTTCGATCTTGTAGGTTATTCAGATGCAGACATGCAGCCTTGTACTATTGACAGAAAAGCACTAGTGGTACTTGCCATTTCCTCGGGAATAGACTAGTTGCTTGGGCCAGCAAGAAGCAAGCTTCAGCTGTCAACCACAGAGGCCGAGTATATTGTCGCTGGTAGTTGTTGCTGCCAAATCCTTTCGATGAAGCAGCAGTTGGTGGACTATGGAATCCATGAAGGGAATTGCCCCATCATGTGTGACAACACTTCAACTATTTCAGTCTCCAACAACCCTGTCATGCATTCCAAGACCAAGCATATAGATATCAAATATCATTTCCTCAAAGACCATGTGGAGAAGAGGAATATCCAGTTAGAGTATGTGGGACAGACAACCAGATTGCTGATATCCTCACAAAGGCTCTTGACTCCAAGAGATTTTCTTTTCTCAGAGGAGAAATGGGTATGCTTGAACTTAAATAAATTCCATACTCTTTATATGCTAACTTGTTTGTTGAGATTAGGTTGAAATTCCTTTGGAATCAAACCGCCTCGCCTGAAACCGCCCATTCCAAAACCGCAAGCGCTCCAACCGCCCGCATACAACCGCAAGTTCCAAACCGCTCATGCAGCCTCGACCGCTTGATCTAAACCGCGTTTCAACATGAAGTAATCTCTGTCTATCTTTTATTGCTTATCTTTATTTCAAAAAAAAAAAAAAAAAAAAAAAAAAAAAAAAAAAAAAAAGCATGTTCAAATTCTTTATTTATTTTTAATTTTTATTTTGTCATAAGGGTATTTTTGCAAATATTTTCCCTCAAAATTTAAATTTTTAGAGCATTTAATGCTAAGGGACATGAGCATTTAAAGCCCTCATGTCGCCAGTCATAGAGATGTGCAGAGGTGAAAGGGTGTAACAGCTGGTTTAATTCAATCATTCTTTCGACCAACCGCCTCCACCCTTCACCCTATATATACCCTGTTTGGTGAAACCTAAACCTTTTCTCGCAAACTCTCTCTCGCTCACCGTACTTCTTCTACCAACTTTCTCACTCTCTCTTTCTAAAACTCTCTACAAACTCCTACTTTCAAAACCTTAAACCGTTAATGGCTTCTTCATCAAAACCATCAACTTCAAAACGCCAAAGAGCTTCTCACATTCCAAAAGGTCCCAAGAAACCTATCTTGGAAATGGTAAACAATTTCTAACCTAGCTCTTAATTTTCTTTTATTCAAAAGCGCCGTGGATGAACATAGATACATTCGTATTCTTCGATTCATGACTTACGTTGATTTTGATCTTGTTTCTTGACCATTTTTGTTGATAATTGTTGGGTTTTGCTCGGTTTTGTACATGGATTAATTATATATAACTTATTTCATGATCCATCCATGCTTTATGAACACCTATTTTGTGATTTTCGGCTTTTATGGTTCGAAAACCCACTTTTTGATTTTTGATGTTTATGATCGATTAAGGTAAAGGTTGTAATTTTAATGATATATTGTTGATCTCCTTCCCAATGTGATCATTTTGATATGTTATTTGTTGATTTTGGTTAAGTTTTGAAAATCTCTGTTCTTGGTGTTCATGAATGTTCTTCGTGTTCTTCATGAAACCCATGAACTTTTCTTGAAAAATCACATGTTTTGGATGCCTTAAATCTGAATAGTGTTTTTCAAACACTTAGAAAATTTTCCAACTTTTTCAGATTTTTGGATTTCCTTTGGGTTTGAAACCGCTTGTATGCAACCGCCTAGGATTTTCTGTTTCAAACCGCTCCTCTCTTAAAACCGCATGTTCTAAAACCGCATTTTCAAACTTTTAGAAACCGCATGCTGTTTATTCCCTTTCCAAATTTTTGAGATTTTCTTAAGTATATAGGCTGGACACCATAAAATTCCTCTCTAAGCACCGCTTGCAGTGTGGGATAAAATTGGATTACAATGCCACGTACTTAAGTAATACTTGTTCTCAAAACTCCTCATTTTCTTTAGTATTCATAGAGTACTTGTGGTTTGAAATCTTCATTTTCAAAACCGCACCTAAAGCTAAACCGCTTGGTGCTCAAACCGCTTGTAACTTATGAATACAAAAATGGATCTAACACTTACCATTATTCTTTGTAGGATCCTACTACTTTCCTTCCAGGTTGGGAAGTGAATGAGGCAGAGCTCAAATCTGATGCTCTAGGAAGGGAGCTGCTGAGGAAGCTGAGAGTATCAGGAATCCTACCGCTGTTCACAAAGAAGCAGGATTTCTTTGTTCCATCTATTGTGGACCAGTTCTACTCAACAAAACCGCACAATCTCCAATACAATCTCCTGTCCAATCACCCAATATATCCCCTTCCAAATCCCCATCAAAATCCAAATCAATAACTCCTTCCCCCAACAAAACCGCACAATCTCAGGGGGAGAAACCCAAGAGGAAGAAAATGGCTGCCAAGAAGCAACCCTTCAAGAAATCCAAGCCTGTCCAACCCTCACCCACTCCTTCAAATTCCCCTCCTCAATCACCTCCTCAAAATTCCCCTTCACCTTCCCCCAGAAAATCACTCTCACCCCTATCCTCTCAATCACCTTACAACTCACCCCAACACTCCCATTCCATAAATTCCCAACACTCTAACCCAACTCCTACCAGATCCCAAGCCTATCAACAAGGCGCCTCATGCACTCTGGCCGACATGCCACTTCCAAATCCATTCGTGAAGATCCAACTCCAACCAATTCTCCAATCCAAAACCGCTCCCATTCACCTTCACCAAACCGCTCCAACTCAAACTCTCCTTCAAAATCCCCATCTCCACAAAAATCACCCAACCACCAAAAGACTCCTCCTCAACCAAATCCTCAAACAAATCCTCAATCCCAAACCGCTCCTAAAACCATTCCAACCCAACCGCCTCCTACTTTCACAACAGCCTACAACCTCAACCGCACCTCCCACCGAATACTCCCAAATTCTCCAAACCCTCAATCTGATTCAAGGCCAACTCGGTCATAAACCAAGGCCATGTCATCTCTTTGATCGCCTCCAATGAGTCCGCTTCTTGCATCCAACCGCGCTTTACAAGCCAAGGTGGATTCTCACTCCCTTGAGTTGGCGACCCTTAAAGCTTCTTTTGCTTGATGCCATTAAGGGGGAGAGATCTACAAAGCAATTCCTTCCTCCTCAACCGCCAATCCTGATCAAACCGCTTCCCCGATTCAAACCGCTTCGAAGCCTTTCGAAATCCTCAAGCCGTTTAGTCAAAGCCTGCGAAGACAAGGCATCTGTTGAGCAATTGAAGAAGGAGTTAGATGTTCTTGGAGAAAAGCTCGCACTTCCCTTGAAAAAGATTTGGGTATCTTAAGCACTAAATTCCTTGACTTTCTTCAATCCAGACCGCAATTATCTCAAGTTATCCAGACCTCTTTGGACTCTTTGCGTGAAGAAGTCTTGGAACAAATTGATCTTTTCAAGGTGGATTCCAAGGTGAATCTGGATACTGTGTCGAGATGCGTGAAGGCCAAGCCGAATGAGATCCAAGATGAATTCAACTGACCGCTTGGACAACCTCGGGAAGGATTCAACTCCGAGACTTGGCTCAGCCAGTCGATGATCTCAAACCTCCTCGAAGGTATCTGTGGATCTTGAACCTATGGAACAAGCTATTATTGCCCAAACCGCTTTAGTTCAAGAGGAACTCCACACAACTTTCAACTCCATTTATTCCTCTGTCAATGTAAAGCTTGACATTATCAAGGAAAACCTTGTGGAAAATACCAAAGCGGTTGGTGCCACAAATTCAACCTCTGCTCATTCTGTAAATGCCTTGAAGAAGCTTGAAGCTACTCTCACCAGAACCGCAGAGGAAGTTAGAAGACTGAGGAAAGCGTTTGCTCCTGACCAATCTAGAGCTGGGCCAAGTGGAGCTGAGCATGAAGTGAACAAGCCACCCCAGCAGTAAACCGCTTTTTCCTTGTAATTTTTGGTAAGTTTGGACCGCACTTTCTTTGTATTTTATTTTGTCCAACTTACTTCATTTTTGCTTTTTTGTAATCTTGTAATTTCCTTTCATTCCTGTACTTGTAATCATCTTAGGAATTAATGGAAATTGCATCATGGTTCCAAAAACTTTGTTCATATCAAACTGCTTGTTTGTAGAACAATGAAACCGCTTATGGTCTTAAACCTCATTCAAATATTTTTCAACTTAAAAATCACTCTTTTGAATTAATGTTTAAACATTCAGTTTAAACTGCACTTTGAACTTAAACTCATACTTTTTAAGTGCACTGAATGCATTTCTATACTCTTCAATTTGTAAGTTTTTATTCTTTCAAAAGTATAGAAATCTATAGCTTAAGCTAGTGTGTGCATTGACTTGGGACATGACTTACCATGTTAATTCTTATGGACATGTTTTTACCAAGTACAATGATTGCTTTTGCTGTAGTAGGTAATGGCATCAATCAAATAGGGGGAGATTGTTGGGTATGCATGTTTTAACCCTCCTATTTTGTATTAGATTTGATTGATACCATAACCTCCTATTTATTTTAAGGACTTTAGGACCCTATGTAATGAAGCTTAGACTTCAATTTTTTTAACTAAGTCCATTTCATAGAATAGGTTAAAATTAGGCTTGAAGACTGGCTCAAGAATCATTGATTTTAGGATTGCAGTTTCAAGGGTTCCTGAACCGCCTTTTCGTAACCGCTGCGTAACCGCCTTTTGCCTTGAGATTCCTCTCATCTGAAACCGCTTGATCAATCAAGTGCAAACCGCACTTTGGAAATCCTCTTCGGTGGAACCGCCTTTTGTCAAAACCGCTTGCCCCAGAACCGCCCCAATGATTGACTTCTTGAAGTGATCCTTTTATCCCTTGGAATCCACGTCAGCAATATTAAATGTCAACCACCATATCTTGTCACGTGACCCAATGTCAGAGCAGATCTGCAAAGATCTCATAAAGGTGACAGATGTCCTAACCACCTTGATTGCAGCTGAGGTCTGATCAGCTTTACTGCACCAACAGCTCTAAAGGACAAAAGTGGATATCAGTGGACCAATGGGAAAGCATCAAGTACTGTCCTTCAACAGCTGTGTCCAACGGCTACATTTTGGATGCTTGGGTATAAATACCCCCAATCTTCTCCATTTGAAGATTGCTTGAAAAATTGAGAAGTGCTGTGATCACAGAAATTGAAGCTCTGCCCAGAAATTCTTAGTCCTTTGAATCTTCATCTTCATACTTCAAGAAATATTCCTAGCCCAGAAATCAAGCCTTAACACTTTCAAGAATCATTGTGCTCTACATCTCAAAGATCTAAAGAGCCTTGATCTTGTTCTCACACACACACCTCTCTTGTTTAAACACATAGTTTATTCATTAGAGATACACTGGTTATAGTTTTGGATTTGTTCTTCATAGAAAAGATTTTATTGTACTTTGTAATCTCTCAAATACTCAATATAAAATCTCTCTTAGAAATCCAAGACTAACCATCTTGGTAGTGGACGTAGATCGTTTATCGATTGAACCACTCCAAATATTGTGTTCTTACTTTCTGCATTTTTGTTTCTTGTGCTTACTAATTATCTACCTTTCTCTGTGTTTGATCTTATATAGTTATCCTTTATTGTGAAATTGTGTTTGGAGTTAACATAGTCAAACTGCACTTTCAGTTTTACAACTGCTCAGAAAATTGCACTAAAACCGCCTTGCAAAACCGCCTTCTCAAAACCGCATTTTATCAAGTTTATTCCGCTGTGCATTTTACAACTCTACTTGCAGTTTCTAATACACTGCAAGAGGTTTTGTAAGCGTAGAGGTTTAGTTTTAAAATTGAGGGCGAAAAATTTTAAACAGCTATTCACCCCCCCCTCTAGCTGTATTTTCACCCTTGTTGCCACCTTTGGGACCAACACCCGGCATCTCACCATAAAGAGCAAGCTCAATTTCATCAACTTGCTCATGCCATGATTTTTCTATAATTTCTTCCGTCTCCATACAACCCGAACTATCATACAATTGCACTTCACTAGAATTTCCATATGAGTTTTCATAGACAAAATCCTCCATTTCATTTTCCAAAAGTGGCTCTTGTTGTAGTTCGTTCTCAAGTTCTTCATCGGAATCTTCATAGACAAAGTTCCCCAATGAGTCCCCCAATAGTTGTTCTGTAGGTTGCGTATGGATTATGGTCGAATTTTGATTCATCACTTCCTCTATCAATTTGTCCAATTCTTTCTCAAGTTTTTTCATTGAAGCTTCTTGGTTCCCCATTCTTTGGTCCATGGCCACCTGATTTTGTTGCGAGGCCACAATAAACTTTTGCAAAGTTTCCTCCACACTTGGCCTCACAGGTCCTTGTTGCTGCGGTTGTGGCATCGGTGATTGGTATTGTTGCTGAAAATGACCTTGCCCTTGATTTCCTCCCCATGAAAAAATGGGATGATTCCTCCAACCCGGATTGTAAGAGTTGGAAAATGAATCATTTCGCACTCTTGGTTGGAAAGAATTCATTGCGTTGGCTTTCTTGAGAAATTCTGGAAATTGACCTCGCAATGGACACCCCATAATATCATGGGTATTTACATTACAAATTAAGCAACTTTTGCCCGAACTACTCTCTCCTTGACTTCGACCTTGTACTTGACTTTAGGGGTGGCAAATGGTACTTGACCGTACCAACCAACCCGCATACCAACCGTACCAATTATAATTGGTACACATTGGTAACAGAAGTCGGTATATTGAAGTCTCGGTACGGTAGTACCGTACCAACTGTGCCTAATTGGTTGGTACACGGTATACAATTCCGACTTCGGTTGGTATACCGTGTACCGACTTTTTTTTTTAAAATTATATATATATATATATATATATATATATATATATATATATATATATATATATATATATATATATATATAAAATAAATCTATCCCTAAATCTAACCCTCTGTCTCACTCAGCGTTCTCCCCCTATCTCTCTCTACCCGCATTCTCTCTCTAGACGCAGACAATTCCCTTCACCATTGTCGCCATCACCAATCTTCCTCACCGTTGCCCACTCCCTCTAATTGGCAACAGCAATCCATCCTCACCGGTTCTACCCCCCTTTACCTCTCAAATCCCCTCCTCGCCAACTCTCTTCAGACCCAAAATCGCAACCTAAATCGTTCGCTTCCTACCCCTTCCTCCTCAACGACCCTTCTCTCTCCAATCGCAAAGGCCTTCTTCACTACCACCGGTCCTCTCTCTCTCTGCACCTATTCGCCGGCGACGGCAATAGCCGTGTTTCCCCACGCACGTACGTCTGAAAGTTCAAGGCAGCTCTCAGTCTGAAGTCTAGATCCGATTTCGAAGCTGAATTGAAGAATTCGATACCTAACGTGGTATCTAATTTGAGGATACTACAAGGGTAACAAATCCTAACCTTCTATCTCTTTGTTTACTGCGTAGTGCAACTTCCGTGGCTTGATATTTCTGTGACGTAGAATCTGTGTATTTTTGGTATCCCAGATCTGTATTCTCTGCACAATTTGTTTTGTGCGCGTGTGTGTGTATATGTTGGTTAAGTATGTGTGCTAATTGTTCCTGATCTATCAGTGTCCAATGCTTTTCAAATATTGATTCTGATTTTCTTATTTCCTTAGGTTTGCAATTGGGATAATAACTTGGATTTGCAATTTTTTTTGTCTTCAATAAAAATTGGTATTCGTCGAATACCAACCGTACCAACCGGTACCAACCGTACCGATAAACTTGGTATACCGACTTTTTTGATTGGTACTGGTACGGATTTTTGTGTACCAATTCATACTTGGTTGGTACACGGTACAAGCAAAATGAAGCCGGTATACCAACCGAACCACCCCTACTTGACCTTGACCCGTCATCATCCCCTCTTGTGGATAATACTCAAAAGAATATGTCCCCGAAGGGCACTCATAAGAACCATAAGAGTATAATCCACAATTTTCACATGACTCATAGATGCCATAGTTATACATCCTTGAGTCCATATGAATGTTTAGTCGTCGGTCACCAAGTTAAAACAAAAATATATACAAAATAATATTCACAATAGCAAATAATTAAATCAACTTTAAAATAAACGCGTCCCCGGCAACGGCGCCAAATTTTGACGAGTGTCGAATTGCGTCAAAAATAAATTCCAACTCAAACTATCTACAATTGATTTGTAGATAGGGTAAGTAGGGTCGAACCACCGAGACACGTATTTCAAAGTAGAAAAGATTATTGCTATGACAAATATGTAAAAAAACGAGGGTTTTGTTGTTCTAAAATCTAATACTTTTGAAGAAATGACTAAATTTATATAGAAGAGATTTAAATAATAAAATAGAGTTCCCGGGATTGGGTTCACAATTATGCTCAAATTTCAATAATCATCAATCAAAGTATACTTGGGGTTCATTCTTACAAAATTATGATTGGGACACTTAGGCGGGTGATTTGCAATCAAGTGTTTCCAATTAATCTATTCCCTTGGCCCGTTCATAGATTAATTAGAAACCCATTGAGAAAAGAAGAACATCAAGAACTACAATTCTTATGAATCTTTTGGCGGGGATTCAACAAATTGTCATTATCAAGAAAAGACTAATTACAATTGAGAATTTGGCGGTTCACAATTATAATTCAAAATCATTTAAGAACACATATGGCATGCAACATACATATTCTAAAATTCCATTAAATCTACTTGACAATCCCAAGTTTACAATGAAAAAGATGAAAATTAAAACTTAAGGCATGAAATTGTTACCTCCAATCCCAAGAACTAGAAGCTTAGCTATCCATTGCAAACATGAACAACACCAAAATAAAAAAAATGATAAAAAGAAAAATGATAATATGATGATGTTCTGAGAAAAAGAGTGTTTTTCTCCACTCAAAAATACCCACGGCACAAATCAAGTAAAGCCTTTAAATATTCCTAGGTTAGCAAAAAAAATGTGAACAGTCACCAAGTTTGCTGAAGCCCAACTAGGCCCAAACTGATTTCCTCGGCCCAAACTGCCTCGGCCCTTGTGATGATGTTGGCCGGCCACCTTGCTTGCACTCTCTGGGCCAGCTACTTCCAGCGTGGCCCCTGCCTTGCCCCATGCTGCTCGGCCAGCTCCCCTTCCAATGGCCGGCCACTTCAACCCCAATTGCCTTGGTTTGGACCACTTTTTATTCGGTTCGTCCCATAATTGCATTGTCGCATTTTTCCGCATTTTGGATATTATAAAAATTTCTGCTGCACCTTCCGACCCTGAACTTCATATTTTCGCTTTGCCGCGGACTTTATTTAACCAATTTTTCTTCTCAATTTTCCAAAATTGCAATAAGGTCCCTGAATTTCCAAAAATTACAGTTTGATCCTTCAAACTTCCAAAGTGGCACAAAAAATGCTTCTAATTTTGCTCAATCTCCACTTGGACCCCTGAAAACTAGAAAACACTAAAAATACCCATTAAAACACACAAAACTCAAGGATTAAGCCAAGAATAAGTTCATAAAGTATTAAATGGATGAGTGTAAAACTCACTCATCAGTCGGCGGTGCGTAAAATACTCAAGCCATGAAGGAAGGACAAAGATAATCCTCAACTCCTCAAGAGGCCTTCCAAGTTATCAAAAAAATGATTTTAAAATCCTCACAATTCAGCAAGAATCCTCATCGTCTCAGAAGGCTTTTCAAAAGAAGGACTGTCGATCCTCACAGTTCAGCAAAAATCCCCGACTTATCAAGAAGCTCCCCGGTGTCCAAAAAGGAGCCCGATTTCTCACAAGTTCACAAAAAGTCTCGATAGCTTGGACTTCATCTCACCAACACTTTTCAACCAATTTCAGCCATCCTCTCGATTTTAGAGGATATCACCATTTTCCTTAACCAATCCCAAGCCATCCTCTCGATTTTAGAGGATATTCCCATTTACCATTACCCTTGCCTTTGGCCAAAGTCAGAAATTGACCTCTCATTCTTAGAGGCAATCAATTCCCTTACCTTAGAAATCCCAAACACATCCCCAAAAGCCAACCTCTCATCTTTATAGGTTCAGTCGGTAAAGAGCCCAGCCGACCTCTCATCTTTAGAGGTTCAATCGGCAAAGAGCCCAGCTGACCTCTCATCTTAAGAGGTCATCCACTTTCCAAATCACCCGATGGCCGATCGAAGCCCTAAAACCCAGCTACAGTTCCTACCGGATAGCAGTTTCATTCCAATATCGTCGAGATCTAAATCAGATTAATGTTTTGTTGCTTGCTTAAGTTGGAACCTAATCCATCTCGGCTCAAAAGATCATCAATCAAAGATTGTGCAAATTCAATCCATTCATTCGACACTTCATGTGAGCATATTTCATTTCTCCTCCGCAAACACTTGCCGTGGATGTCCCACTGGGGCTTCGCATCCGTGTCTCTCATTGACACTCCAGGAGGACATGTCTTTCAACTCTCCAAATCCTCAAAATCCTCAAAGGTCCTCAGATCCTCGAATTTCAACATTCATTCTATTTCAATCGGGATAAGCCCGAACTACGGCGACCTGAGCTCCTCGCCAGGAGGGGAACGTAGGCAACCATAATTGGTCCGATCGAAATCACAAACAAATCTTAGAAAATCTGGTCGCCTCAAGGGCCGTCCCTATACACAGATCCTTCGCTCCATCTTTCCGAGTATGATTCTCGATATCAGTGGGCTTTCTCCTTGTAATTAATCAAAATATTTGTTCATATCTAGATTAGTGTTTGAATAACCCGAACATCAATAAAGGGTTTTAAGCAGCCTTATGATCATCACGAATAAGACAAGTTTTCAAGTGTCTCGACAAGTCTTCTCTTTCTACATCATAGGAAGATAGAGCCAAACACTGTCTTTCTATCAGCAGGGGCTTACCTACACTTTTCCACACCTTGTGATGCTTATACTCTCCCAAAAGAGTCAAACCTAAAGCGAGTGTGTATACACAAAATGGGGATTCATTCCACTTCTCAAAAGATGTACCCCTGCACGTAAACATTTCCGAGTCTTGTCCATTGACTGATTGACTAAGGTCCGGAAAGATGGTTGCCTCCTTGGCCACAAGACGACTCTGTCTGCAATAAGGCTGCATTGAATCTCATCAAACTAGGGATTTTTCAAGCTTTTCTCTCAGGTTCTCCTTACCCGATTCCCTCCGGGTTTGCCTTGCATTATCAACTGGGGCTCCGCCTAATCATATCTTCAAAACCAGGGCATTCTTTGCACTTTCGTTGCTGCTTGCCGTCTCGGTCGCTCGACACACATTGTTCTTATCAACAACGAATCAATCTGCTGCAATCTGCACTCCCGGGAGCGTCCCCGACTTGCCTAGGCTGCGCCATATCATCCATCACTCATACACTCCTCAAATTCATGGGAGAGGGTTCACCCCATCATATACACAGTCATCCCGTCATAAATCCATCATAACATAATTGCTACATACATATCTGCTCGTCAAGCCATACAAAATCCTCAATCCATATTCATCCCCATCCGAGATGGACTCGTGCAATAAAAGATCAATAATGCATAAGTAAAAATTCAAATCATGTGAATAAAGTGCCTAGAGTGTGTGTTCTCTTTCCTCCCCTCTCAAGGTACAATAATCAAGTGATCATAATCTGATCGTGAGGACTGCTCCTCAAATCACAATTTGTTCAAGGAGTTCAAATCATGCAGGTGGCATATCCCGCCTTTATCATCTACATCAGTCCCGTCATCTTCGGACTCATCAACATCATCTAAAAGGGCCTCAGCTGCCTCAGTCTCCAAGCAATGTTCGTCAAAAGAAGTTTCAGATACCTCAATCTTCAAGCAATAGTGCCCATCTGTTTCGGCAAATCATCATCAATATCCCGTGTTGGACGGAGATCAATCATTAGAATCCCGTGTTGGACGGTGAATCATCATCAATTCCCCTGTTGGACGGATGCCTATCATCAAATTCCCGTGTTGGATGGAAGGTCATCATCATTGCCCGTGTTGGACGGAAGTCTCATCATCTATTCCCGTGTTGGACGGAAGATCATCATCAAATGTCCGTGTTGGACGGAGGCTTTATCATCAATTCCCGTGTTGGATGGAGGTTTCATCATCAATATCCCGTGTTGGACGGAGGTTTCATCATCAATATCCCGGAAATTTATCATCAAATTCCCGTGTTGGACGGAAGGTCATCATCAAATTCCTATGTCGGACGGAAGATCATCATCGATAGCCCGTGTTGGACGGAAGATCATCAAGAGCCCGTGTTGGACGGAGATTGATCATCAGCAAATGCCCTTGTCAGACAACTCTTCATCATCATCAGCAATTGTAGCCTAAGACCCTCCGGCAGCTACATCTACCCCCGCAGATACAATAATCAACTAAGCACCATCGAATCTCGAGGGTTGTCCCTCAACCGAAATCGCGAGACAGGAAATTCAAAATCTAGCAGTCTCCCAACAATGATCAACAATGTTCGTCGGTCCCGCCGCCAAAGCATCAGCAAAATCCGTTTTCCATGGTAATCTAGCAAGCAAAATTCATATCCTATCGAACAAAGTTCATGACTCCAAAGTCAGCCAATCATCAACAAAGGTCGTTCCTCGCATGGCAAGCTAACGATCATCATCGACAGTAGCCTAAGTCCCTTGGCAGCTACCATTCCTCTTCATCAAACTGTGGTCTATAAGTCCCTCAGGCAGCCACGATCATCATCAACAGTAGCCTAAGTCCCTTGGCAGCTACGATTCTTCATCAAGCAGTGGTCTAAGTCCCTCCTGCAGCCACGATCATCAGTAAACAGTGGTCTAAGTCCCTCCGGCAGCCACAATTATTATCAACAGTAGCCTAAGACCCTTGGCAGCTACTCTTCACCAGCAATAGTAGCTTAAGACCCTTGGCAGCTACTCCCCATCAGCAACAGTAGCCTAAGACCCTTCGGCAGCTACAACCTTTCATCATCAACAACAGTTGTCTAAGTCCCTCCGGCAGCCACGATCATCATCAAGCAGTAGCCTAAGTCCCTTGGCAGCTACAGTTTTTTCACAACTTCGCGACAGCAGTGGTCTAAGACCCTCCGGCAGCTACAACCCTCCACGATCATCAGTCGTAGCCTCAGTCCCTCCGGCAGCTACAGGTAAGCACAGCAAAGGTATGAAAACACATCTCTACTTTTTTTCGCTCCTTGTTGGCATTTTCGAACTACGACCGGCTTGATTCCCTCCAGGGATACGTAGGAATCCTTTCTCCAAAGGTCTAGCCATCCGATCTCACCAGTCATCGTCCAGCCATCCGCCATATCCCCAGCCGCTCATTGGGATTGGGTCTTCCTTTATCGACAACCTCACTTCTTTCATAAGTGACGTTGCCGAGGGGCTCTATAAGTACGCCAATCCAATTCGCTGCCCTTTTAGGTGCATTTGAATATGATAAAATTGCACTAGGGGGCGTTTTGGTAAATTCCCGGCTATTCCGAGACTTCCGGAAATATTTCATAAGTTTCTTGCGAAGGAAGTACTTTTCAGTACTTTGCTCATGCTAAAGGACCTACAAGGAATAAACCAGTTTTGGACCTTTTGGGTATTAACCTGGAATGTTCCAGAACCAGGTTTTGGCGCGAGAAACGGTTGGTGACATCTTGTGTCACGCGACAACTCGAGCCATGAAAAGTGGTCGTAGGAGGTCGTACGACACCTTGTGTCCATCATCTGCAGCCTATAAATAAGACCCTACCCCTCTCATATCTGGATCCCTTTTCCACCTCCTAAAGTCACTCTGCCAAAATACGTCCAAAATACCTCCGCCTCTCCCAAAACACACACAACACCAACCAATCCCTCCCAATTCAACCTCCTTCATACATAAACCACTCATCTACTTCCATACCTCTCATACCACTGAAGATCCAGGACCAGAAGCTCCTCCTGTGCTCGAATCCACGTATTGCAGCTGATCAGAAGGTTACAGCACCTAACTTGGTGTAGTGGTGGTGGATCTACAAGGGTAACAATTCCCTTCCCCTTTCTCTCTATCATATTTTGTCCATTACACAATTCATGTTCCTCCACCAGGTAATTAAGCTCCATTCGCTTTAATTATCAGGTGGCAATCGCCATCTCTCTGTTTAATTTACTGTGCTTGTTATTGTTCATGCTCATGATTTGATCTAAGTGAATTTGTGGCTTGTTTGCCAAGGGAGTGTGGATCTCTCCATATCCACACCCCCTTAGCCAATTCATTGTGTATTTGTTGTTTCCTGAGTTGATTTGATATAATGTTTAGATTTGTTTGAGTTTCTGGTGAATTTGAATTTCAAATTGTAAGGTCCCTACAGATGGTTAACCTGTGTCATGCGACACAATTGGACATGTGGAGTCCTGTGTTGTTTTGGTAAAAAACAATCAACAATGAAGAAATTTGAAATGAAACGAAGGAGGGTGCAATTGAATAAAATTGGTGCAATAATGTAATCAAGATGGCTCGGTCATGTAACGAGGAAAACCCTTGAGATAACTATCTCGCCGGCACAAAACCTCGGGAGGTGATTATGAGCACCTACCTTCCCAAACAATTGTATTATCAATGAATTACAAGGTAGAAAGCTATGGCGGATTACAACGTGTTCTTGAGCTATGTGAGTGTAATGCGTGTGTATATGTGTTCGTGTCTTTTTTTCTCCAGCCATGAGCTTTAAATAATAAAAAGAAAACAGAAAAATCAAATCCTAACTAACTCCCCTACAATCTCGGTAAGTCATCTTCATCTTGACTTAGTCTTTCGATCCGTTGAAAGGAGTCTGTTGGTCATGGCTTTTATCACGTGCTTTTTAATCCCTGTGATTAAATATAACAGAAATAAATAATTGTTTTTTAAATAAATAAATTTTACCTTGTCCTCGAGTGTGAAGATATTGACATGCTGATTAAAACTCAAGATGCATCAATCATGAATTTTACCCATAACAATTGTCCCCAAAAAACTGTCTTTTTAAAAGAATTTTAAGAGGTCAGTTTTTTCCCAAACCTTCTAGATGCTCTGCGGTTAATTAATGGAAAAGAAACGTGGCGGTTGAGGGGTTAATCTCCAATTAATTAACGCAACTACTCCCAAGATCTAGGGCTTAAAACCGAAATCTCTTTTCACTTTCCCCTTTATCTTTTCCAATCATTTTCATCCATTCTTCTTCACGGTGTTGACTTCTTCCTCTAAGGTAAAAATCCTTCCCTCTCTTTCTCTTCCTGTTTCTTTTTTCAAAAATGGTGAAATCAAAAAAGGGAAAAGCCGCGAAAAATCCTTCGAGTTCACACGAGGACGGGGGTTTTTCGTGTGAAGGTTTTTTGAAAAAACCAGATGAAGAAATTTGTGTTTTCAACAACGAATTGATCAAATCTATCAAAGATCGACACTGCTTCCCAGATTCTACCATCTTTAGGCCGTTTGATGTTCTTCTTAGGTCTGATTTCGTTTCCCCGAGATGGATTTGCTTTTACGAGTATCCTTTTACTCTAGGGTTTTCTTATCCTTTTCCTGTAATGATAAACTAGTTTTTTAGAAAGACTAACCTTGCTTTCGTACAAGTAATGCCCATGGTTTGGAGGATCTTTTCTTGTGTCTTGAGGGTGAACCGTGAATTCGGTTTAGATATAGGTTTGAAGGAGTTAGCCTTTGTGTATGAACTGCAAACTTTTGGTTCACAAGATACCTTCTTAAAACTAGGTCTGGAATGAAGCCTCTGTTTTTTAAAGTGACTGTAAGTGATAGGGGTTGGAAATCGAAGTACTTTTTTGTTGAGAAGGACTCTTTGGAGGAAGGAGACTTCTTGGCGACTGAATGGAATAGGGAAGGTATCCTTCTTATAAATTCCAATTTTCTCTTCTTTCCCACACTTACCTGTTGTAATTTTTCTGTTGGTTTTTGCAGCTATTGATTGGGTGAAGCTTTTCCCTCCATCTGCGGAAACGTTTGGGAAGGCGAATAGACTGTTGGAGTTATCAGAAGGGGAAAGATCCTTCCAACCTTGTGAAGACGTAATTGTCTCTGAGAATAAAGAGATACCACCCTCCACTGGAATGTCTACCGGTAAGATTATTTGATCCTTGTATAACTCTTCTTGGTGTTTCTTGATTTTGCCTTCTTTTGATAGTGTGCTTCTTTTGTGACGTTTCAAAATCAACTGCCGCTTTCTCTCTTAAAGACCTTCGAGGATTTTGTGGGGCAATCCCAAGCGAGCAATCAAATGTTGGTGCCCAAAAGGGAGATGGAGGCACCTTACATTGGAGCCAGGGTAAAGAAGAGGAAGAGCGGTTCAAGGAGGTAATTATTTTGGATGAAACGGGTTTAGGAAATGCGGAAGAAGCTTTGGCGAGGGTTGCAGTGGTAGGTTTCTTTGAAAAACAGAGTTTCTAATATATCCCTAAAATGAATAATGTATCTTAAGGTTACTATTTGAATTTTTGGCTTTTATAGGGTATTGATACTGCTAAGGCGAAAATGAGTAATCTGGAGGAAAGAAATAGGAAGCTAGTCTTTGAAAAATATTCAAGTCAAGAAACAGCAGTGAAGGCTGGGGCAAAGAAGATTGGAGATTTGCAGAAGGAAGTGGAAAGCTTGATGACAGGGATGTCTTCCCTTCAAGACACACAGCTGCACGAGATTGAGGATTTGAAGAAGAATATGATGGCTTCTGCTGCCCAGAGTATGATTGCAATCAAAATTCAAATGATGGAGGAGTTCTATGCCGGGAAGCACACAGAGTGGAATGTTGAGCAACAACGTTCCCTCTTGAAGACTTTGGAGGCTAAAGGAGAGGATGTAGGAGAAGGATCTTCTGCAGCAAAAGGTGATGATAACTTGGAGGAAGGAGTAACAACATCAGCGGCAGTAGCCACCCCGTGAAGGAACATGGTAAAAAAAATTTGGTTTTGAAAACTTTGGTGCGAAATACTTTGGTTTTAAATGGGCTGTGTCCCAAAGAAAATCTTTTTTGGTTTGTAATGGACCCATAAGGGTCAAGACAATATGTTTTTCAAGTGTTGGGTTGGTCCAACACTTTTTATGCTTTCTGTAGAAAAATCTTTACTTGGGTTTTGGAAAAAACTTTCCCCAAGTATCTTTATGAAAAATGTTTTAAGAGGTTGATATGTTAACTTCTTCGTAGATGGTAACAACTTGCGAGTGGATGTAGAAATCCTTTGCAATTACGTAGATTGACATGTAAATGTCAATAACCGTTTGTACTTAGATGACACGTAAGTGTCATAACCATTTGTAAAGATACATTGATTGAGTGATGATGGGTAATTCGTATATATTAAACATACGGGCCCACCACACACCTCAATCAGGGTTGACATCGTGCGCTCCAGGCGAGGTGTTTAAACCTTAAAGCGGTGAAAGAAAGTAATTTCTTTAAACCTTTGAAGGGATTAAGTACCTTAAACGGAGGTGAGATGGCCAGTCTCAAAACGGTTGTATGCACGAGGACTTGGACTGAATTTGGAGATTTCTATTTCTTGCAAAATAACAAGTTAATGAAAGATTTCGACATCTTTTCTGATGTCACATTTTAAAAAGAACTATAAAAATATTTTCTAAATAAAGAGTAAGAGATAGTCCGTACCTGATTTAAGATGTTAAGTTCCTGGGAGGATGCTTACATCTTAACCAATGTGTGAGCACCCCAACCCGGGACCTAACGCGTGTCCCGAGCTTGAGAAGCCCAAACTAAGAAATCCCATCTTCATTTTTAAAAACTTCTTTTATTTCACCTTTAAAAGAAAACCAATTCTCAAACTTTCAAAATAAAATCAACTGATAATATCTCCACTCGGAAGAATTTAAATAAATATTCCAATAAACCATAACTTGATCAATTACATTGAAAACCCTAATTAACATTGTTTAACAAAAGAGTTTTCCATGCAACTTATAAAAGAGTAATACTTAAATAGGACTCCCGACAACCTACTCATTTACCTATCCTGACAAATCCCAAAAGCAAGAGTCCACACTCTTATTCCCGGCCTCACTGGTTCAGGTCACCTGCCTCAGCACAATCTAAAACAGCAAAAGGGAAGGGGTGAGAATAAATCTCAATAAGCTATTATGAATGCAGCAAGATGCCAAATAAGATGCAACACATAGCATGGTTACACATAGCACATTATTAAAGCGGTAAACACCTTACGTTACCTCATTTTACCTTCCCGTCTGAACAATAAGTCATACAACGTGGGAGTAAAACTCCTCTCTTTGGTGAACTGCCTCCATGCACATTCACCGCTTATAGGACTCATACTCCAGAGATCCATATGAGAAAATCAGATACTTATATGACCCTTTAATAAGAGTACCATATAATATCGCCGCTATATGTAAGGCTTTTGGCTTAATACAGAAGCATTCCACCTAATCACCAAATCGCAGCGGACTGTAAGGCTTCTGGCTCAATACAGCTGCTAGCGCTCCCACTCTGTGGCCACAGAGGGGACGGTCACAGGTATGATGAACCTTCAATCACTTATAGAACAAATCCATAATTGATTGAATTCCATTATACCCCCGAATCACATATAATATCAAGCACATAATAGATACTTGAAATAAAATCCGTAAAAGGGATAAGAATATAACAACATGGTAATGTATACTCATGTTAAATCAATACTATAGTGCAACATTCATTTAATACACTATGCATAATACCATCAATGAATATAAATTCAAGTAAGGTAACAATATAACCAAATAATCCACACTTGGGATACAATATGCCAGATAATCCACAATGGGGATACAATATATCCATATACCAAATAATCCACACTGGGGATACAGTATAACAATGTAATACATATACATTCTCAACTAACGTAATAGTGTATCTTATAGTTTCTACACTATTCAAATTAATCACCAAGGTTATGGGAGCAAATAAGGCCATCCCGAACCATAAATCATTCCTACGAAGTCATTACTCAACCTTGAATAATCTTAATTAAAGTTCAAGATCTACTTCCCAAGTTTGAACCACTTTGGTGAAGTTACGAATCAAGCTTATCCACCTTTTCCGAACAATATTTAAACTACTCCCACAATTCCATTTTTGACCAAATAAGACATCATGGCCTAGCCAAAGTATTCTACTTTAATCCTAGGTTAAAAAGGATTAATTCATATCCGAAGTAGATTAGGTTTCACTACTTTGAAAGGGTTAGGAACCATACTTAGTGGTTGTGGGTGAAATTCAGCAAGAAAGGAAACTGGGGAAATTCTGGTGACATGGGCGACCGCCCAAGTCACCATGGGCGACCGCCCAAGTGAAGTTTAAAAAGGGTTCAAGGCTTCTGATGGACTGGGCGACCGCACACGCCATCTTGGGCGACCGCCCAAGAAGGAAGAAAAGGTAACCCAAGGCTGGTCACATGGGCGGCCGCTCAAGCCCCCTATGGGCGACCGCCCAAGGCTCTTTCCAGCTATACCCAGATTTCAAGTCTCTTTTCACATATACTCTTTTTCCCTTTTATGATCTTTCTTATTTTTATAAATACCAAAAGGATCTTCTAACTTTACAAACCTCATTCTAAATCATTTAAACCCCAAATAATATAACCCTAGATCATTTACCACTAAATTCTCCACCCATTTCACTACCACATTTCAAGTTTAACCTTCTTAATCTAACTCAACTCACTTTCTTACACTCTTGATCATCTTCCTTAAACCACATCATCATTCTATAACATTAACCAATTTCTCAACTCCAAGAAGGTTTCCAAAGCATCAAATAATCAATTTAATAACAATAACAAAACCAAATAGTTCATGAACATTAAATAGAAGGAAAGATCATAATAACTCAGATCTTTAAAAGTATACCAATTCCTTTTACTACTTCTTTCTACCCAAATTAAATAAACTCATAATCTTTCCCAAATCAAAGTAATATGTATATAATCACATACTCTAACTCCATTAATGTCATTAACATCTTACACTCATTATACCCTCATTCCTTCAACTTAAACCCCCATCTCATAACTAAAATCAATTAAACCTTAAATAATCATTTTACTCAAATAACATTATTCAAAAATACCACAATCATTTTATTTTCACAAAATATTCATAAACACATAAAGTGAGCAATATTTAGAAAGAAATCATAATAACTTACCTTAGATTTTTAGGATAAAATGAGGATCTTCTTATCTTGATAAACTCCCCTAGATGCATCAAGCACAAAAGTACAATTGGATTGGAAAATGGAGTAGAATTGAGCTTGCTAGAAATTTGGAAAGAGAGACTCTAGGAAGGAGCTTCCATGAATGGAATAAATGAGGATGAAGAAGAAAATTATTGGGGAGAATGGGGAGGATGGAGGAAGTATGGGAGGAGGGTAGTATACTTTGACTAAGGAGGAGGAAGGGTGAGGGATTTAAGGGGGAAGGCATGGCCCCCCATGCCAAAGTAATGAAAGGCTTTCAAAATTAAGCCACTAGGTCCTCCAAGTTCTAAGTAATACAATTAAATCCCCTAAATTTCTCTACTTCACACAAGGCACCTAACCAACTCATAATATTTTATTTCTTTATTTTATTTTCACTCCACCCAATTAATTTATTTTATTTTCAATTATTATAATTCAACCAATACTTTAACTTACTTTCATTTTATCCCAAAGCTTTAGAATTATCTCCTAACCATCTCAACTTGACATAAACATTAAAGGCATAGAATAAGCACATAGAGTTAATCATTAATATTAAAAACATGTAATATAATACTAAAATTAGTGCCTAGGGTTAGGGTCGTTACACTCACTCCCCCTTAAAGAAAATTTGTCCCGAATTTTAAACTTGCTTACCTTAAGGATCAATAACAAAGGTTACCTCTCACGCATTTCAAATTACAACTTCCACATAGTTTCCTTAACGGCATGATTCTTCTATACATTTTCACAACCCAAATACTCTAGGATTTCAATTCCCTAAACTACAATTCTAATAACTCTCAATGGTTCTCCCGCATAAGTCCAATCCGTCTAATCATCATTAGTGGGAGAACTCCATAAACTACAATTCTAATAACTCTCAATGGATCATACAATTGATTTTTCCCTAACAAGCTTCACACAGTACCACTTCAATGCTAAACTGAAACTGCTATTATACACAACTCGCTAAGGTTAATTAAACTCCTCAAGTTGAAAGGAAGTCCATAATACAATACACCACCTATTTTTCAAGAATCTGGATAGTCCTCTAATCTCTTCCTTTCGAGTAACTAAATTTTCCAACTCTTAGGATCGGTAACAAATCCCAAAAGGAAGCTTCAAAAAGATAAGGTTCTACTTTAAATAACGAAAACAATTGCAACCACTCTCGGATAGAGGATAGGAAAATTCCGCTTTATCTAAGTTAACTTCCTCGAAACATACGCTATCACTTTCCCATTTTGCATAATCTCACAACCTAATCTTCCTTTAATACACACTTAAAATTTCACAAAGTCCTCACATCCACTAGGTAAGGTAAGGATCGGATCTCTAGCCAATCTATTCTCCATCTCTATCAATATGATTCATCCTTATTACATCCCACACCATTTATACATCCTCTAGAGTTAACTAAAGCAACGCTTTTTCAATTCTCAAGAACTCCTTAAAAATTCCTTCGATAGCACTTGCCAACCCAAAGATCACGGACTCAATCCTAGCAAGATCCATGGTAACCCTCAAGCTTAAGACTATATAACCCAAAATATAAAATCTTTGCGAGCCAACTCACATTTGCTAAACTTCTCAAACGATGAATTTCCACTAAAGGTAAATAACACAACTCACAAATTATCTCCCTGATCCTCTCGTATCTTTAAATAACTAAGGAGGTCATCAATCATAACTACCATAAAGCCGTCAAAATAAGGATTAAAATTCTGCTTATCATACTCAGAACCAACACATGGGATATACCGACGGAAGCACATTTATCGTTTACTCACAACTAGCACATAAAAATTTTGAAAAGACTTCTTATGCAAGTCTAACACATATCAATTACCCTTCACACTTTTAACCAAAATTTCCACCTTAAATGCCTATATATAACAAGAATTTCACATTAAAGTTTACCTATATCAAATACCAATATAAGTAAAGTGGGCATAGAAAAGGAGACTCACTTCTTATGATAGTCTACCAATGCACAACAACTACTTAACCATCCAGGTCAAGTATATCTCATAATTACAAATCGGTAATCATACCAAATCAACTGGAAATACATGCCCAGCTATAACCACATCACCACCGTGGTAAACCAAAGGAGATTCGAGGTATCCTCTCATAAGAGCAGAATCCTCTAACAATAAAATAAAATCTCAAGCAATGTATGCCACATAGAAGCAAAATGTGATGCCAAACATAAATGATATGAAACAGGATCTATAAAATATGACCCCTAACTTCTGAGACAGGTAATATACCTCTAGTGACCTCTGAGGGATCTATCTCTCCTGGACTCGAAACACATACTCGACCATAGACCTTCTCTTTCGGTTCCCCTTCGTTATCTCTTTTGGTACCACCTCTTTGTCGTCCACCCAGCTGACCGCTGCTGGAAGCTCGTCCCCGCTGCAACCTTCGGCAATGTCTCCTAAAGTGTCCCATTGCTCCACAATTAATACACTTGCCTTGCTTACTCCAACACCGATCTTCGGTATGTCCAACCCTCTTGTAAAATTTACAAATCATCCCATACTGTTTGGATATTGGCCTAGATGAAGAAGCTACAACAAGTTCCCCTCTCACATTTCCTGAAGTTAAAGCCCTTGGCTGTCCTCTAGTGATTTTGGATCCTTGTCCTAGATACTTTGGTTTATTTCTAATCCCACTTTCCGATTTTCCACTATTTTTCTCAATGTTATTCTCGATCTTATATGCTCTATCTATGGCTGTCTGATAATTGGTGAAGCTATCAATCACTAATTTCTTCCTAAACTCAATCCTCAAACCTTTTACAAATCTATGAACTCTTCTCGCTTCATGCGACACCAAATGAGGGCAACACCTGGCTAATACCTCAAACCGGACTGAATACTGATTCACCGTCATGTTCCCTTTTTTTAGTCCTAAAAATTCAATCTCCTTCTTATCCCTTGTAACCATTGAAATGAAATAATTCTCGAACTGCTGAGTGAAATTATCCCAAGTCTGGGGTGTATGATCCCGCTCCCAATTTCCCTTCAAAATCTGCCACCACTGATCAGCTGGACCTTCAAGTTTGAAAACGGCATATCTAACTTTCTCTTCGTTGCGACTCTCCATAACCTCAAAGATTTTGTTCATTTCTGCTAACCATTTTTCTGCCCTTAACGGATCCGGATCTCCATTAAAACTCGGTGGATTCATCTTCACAAACCTTTCCAATTCATCACTTTGACATCCCTCAGGTTGATTCGGAATTGATCCTCTAGTCTTCATATTCTGTACAAACATCCTGAATAATTTCATCATCTCTTCATTCTGAATTCCACCTATACCCATATCTCCTTCATTTTCTAGAACCTTTCGCTGATCCTCATTGTTTCCGGCCATTTGAACGAACTCATGCATTAAACACTCGGCGTCAATTACCACACATTCCCCCTTAGTTTAGACATCTACCCTTGACCTCTAAACTAATCTTTGATACCAACTGTGAGCACCCCAACCCGGGACCTAACGCGTGTCCCGAGCTTGAGAAGCCCAAACTAAGAAATCCCATCTTCATTTTTAAAAACTTCTTTTATTTCACCTTTAAAAGAAAACCAATTCTCAAACTTCCAAAATAAAATCAACTGATAATATCTCCACTCGGAGGAATTTAAATAAATATTCCAATAAACCACAACTTGATCAATTACATTGAAAACCACAATTAACATTGTTTAACAAAAGAGTTTCCCATACAACTTATAAAAGAGTAATACTTAAATAGGACTCCCGACAACCTACTCATATACCTATCCTGACAAGTCCCAAAAGCAAGAGTCCACACTCTTATCCCCGGCCTCACTGGTTCAGGTCACCTGCCTCAGCACAATCTAAAACAGTAAAAGGGAAGGGGTGAGAATAAATCTCAATAAGCTATTATGAATGCAGCAAGATGCCAAACAAGATGCAACACATAGCATGGTTACACATAGCACATTATTAAAGCGGTAAACACCTTACGTTACCTCATTTTACCTTTCCCGTGTGAACAATAAGTCGTACAACGTGGGAGTAAAACTCCTCTCTTTGGTGAACTACCTCCATGCACATTCACCGCTTATAGGACTCATACTCCAGAGATCCATATAAGAAAATCAGATACTTATATGACCCTTTAATAAGAGTACCATATAATATCGCCGCTATCTGTAAGGCTTTTGGCTTAATACAGAAGCATTTCACCTAATCACCAAATCGCAGCGGTAGTAAGGCTTACGGCTCAATACACTAGCGCTCCCACTCTGTGGCCACAGAGGGGACGGTCACAGGTATGATGAACCTTCAATCACTTATAGAACAAATCCATAATTGATTGAATTCCATTATACCCCCGAATCACATATAATATCAAGCACATAATAGATACTTGAAATAAAATCCACAAAAGGGATAAGAATATAACAACATGGTAATGTATACTCATGTTAAATCAATACTATAGTGCAACATTCATTTAATACACTATGCATAATACCATCAATGAATATGAATTCAAGTAAGATAACAATATAACCAAATAATCCACACTTGGGATACAATATGCCAGATAATCCACAATGGGGATACAATATAACCATATACCAAAAAATCCACACTGGGGATACAGTATAACAATGTAATACATATACATTCTCAACTAACGTAATAGTGTAACTTATAGTTTCTACACTATTCAAATTAATCACCAAGGGTATGGGAGCAAATAAGGCCATCCCGAACCATAAATCGTTCCTACGAAGTCATTACTCAACCTTGAATAATCTTAATTAAAGTTCAAGATCTACTTCCCAAGTTTGAACCACTTTGGTGAAGTTACGAATCAAGCTTATCCACCATTTCCGAACAATATTTAAACTACTCCCACAATTCCATTTTTGACCAAATAAGACATCATGGCCTAGCCAAAGTATTCTACTTTAATCCTAGGTTAAAAAGGATTAATTCATATCCGAAGTAGATTAGGTTTCACTACTTTGAAAGGGTTAGGAACCTTACTTAGTGGTTGTGGGTGAAATTCAGCAAGAAAGGAAACTGGGGAAATTCTGGTGACATTGACGACCGCCCAAGTCACCATGGGCGACCGCCCAAGTGAAGTTTAAAAAGGGTTCAAGGCTTCTGATGGACTGGGCGACCGCACACGCCGTCTTGGGCGACCGCCCAAGAAGGAAGAAAAGGTAACCCAAGGCTGGTCACATGGGCGGCCGCTCAAGCCCCATATGGGCGACCGCCCAAGGCTCTTTCCAGCTATACCCATATTTCAAGTCTCTTTTCACATATACTCTTTTTCCCTTTTATGATCTTCCTTATTTTTATAAATACCAAAAGGATCTTCTAACTTTACAAACCTCATTCTAAATCATTTAAACCCCAAATAATATAACCCTAGATCATTTACCACTAAATTCTCCACCCATTTCACTACCACATTTCAAGTTTAACCTTCTTAATCTAACTCAACTCACTTTCTTACACTCTTGATCATCTTCCTTAAACCACATCATCATTCTATAACATTAACCAATTTCTCAACTCCAAGAAGGTTTCCAAAGCATCAAATAACCAATTTAATAACAATAATAAAACCAAATAGTTCATGAACATTAAATAGAAGGGAAGATCATAATAACTCACATCATTAAAAGTATACCAAGTCCTTTTACTACTTCTTTCTACCCAAATTAAATAAACTCATAATCTTTTCCAAATCAAAGTAATATGTATATAATCACATACTCTAACTCCATTAATGTCATTAACATCGTACACTCATTATACCCTCATTCCTTCAACTTAAACCCCCATCTCATAACTAAAATCAATTAAACCTTAAATAACCATTTTACTCAAATAACATTATTCAAAAATACCACAATCATTTTATTTCCACAAAATATTCATAAACATATAAAGTGAGCAATATTTAGAAAGAAGTCATAATAACTTACCTTAGATTTTTAGGATAAAATGAGGATCTTCTTAGCTTGATAAACTCCCCTAGATGCACCAAGCACAAAAGTACAATTGGATTGGAAAATGGAGTAGAATTGAGCTTGATAGAAATTTGGAAAGAGAGACTCTAGGAAGGAGCTTCCATGAATGGAATGAATGAGGATGAAGAAGACCTAAAGGGCCTTGGCCCAGTGGTATCTTGGTGGCCTTCCGAAGGGAAGGTCACCGGTTCGAGTCCCCCCAAGGGGATTCTTTGAGCTTTAATTCCTACCTTGGTTTCAGGGTCCTTAGGAGCCCCCCGGGGCACATCCGTGCAGTTAAGGAAGCAGCATTGCTGGGCTTGTATCCTCAGTGTGGGGAGTTCGAATCTTGGCAGGAGCAGCTGGAGCAGCCAATTGGTGTTGTAAGAGTGATGCAATTGCCTCGGCAGGAGCAGCTGGAGCAGCCAATTGGTGATGTAAGAGTGATGTAAATGCCTTATAGGAGGGCTCCCTTGGGGCTCTGGAGTATAAGGGTACCGCCAGGCTGCATAGGGCACATCCCGCGATTTACCTCCGCCAGCATACTGAGGGGCCGGTATCTGGTGGTCCAGGATTAGTCCGGCGAAGCTGGGAACCTGGGTATCAAAAAAAAATGAGGATGAAGAAGAAAATTATTAGGGAGAATGGGGAGGATGGAGGAAGTATGGGAGGAGGGTAGTATACTTTGACTAAGGAGGAGGAAGGGTGAGGGATTTAAGGGGGAAGGCATGGCCCCCCATGCCAAAGTAATGAAAGGCTTTCAAAATTAAGCCACTAGGTCCTCCAAGTTCTAAGTAATACAATTAAATTCCCTAAATTTCTCTACTTCACACAAGGCACCTAACCAACCCATAATATTTTATTTGTTTATTTTATTTTCACTCCACCCTATTAATTTATTTTATTTTCAATTATTATAATTCAACCAATACTTTAACTTACTTTCATTTTATCCCAAAGCTTTAGAATTATCTCCTAACCATCTCAACTTGACATAAACATTAAAGGCATAGAATAAGCACATAGAGTTAATCATTAATATTAAAAACATGTAATATAATACTAAAATTAGTGCCTAGGGTTAGGGTCGTTACACAATGAGTTTTATTCTAATGCTTCTTATTTCCTTGCAAAACAGAAACATGTTAGGGGTGGGAGTTAGCTTAGCTAACGCCCCTCCGATGCTTAAGTCAGTAATTATTCAAAAATTGAATAAAAATGGAAACAAGTACTTTTATTGAACTTAGTATGGTAAAGATCGTACCTTGGTTTTATTTGCATTGTAAAATAATCATGTAAACTTACATAAAGTAGGTTTTGAGATGGATGGCGTTCCAGCTTCTAGGAATCCTTGCTCCTTCAAGAGTCGATAGCCAATAGGAACCTTTGCCTGCTTCAGCATCTACTAGGTATGGCCCTTCCCATTTGGGAGCCATCTTTCCAGCATTAGGCTCTCTTGTGTTCTGAAACACCTTACGCAGGACTAGGTCACCAACTTGGAATTTTTGCAACCTCACATTCTTGTTGTAGGATCATGCAATCTTCTGCTGATATGCTGCTATCCTGATTTTAGCAAGGTCCCTTAGTTCGTCAATGGTGTCTAGATCGTGACTTAGGTTGGCATCATTTTGTTCAGGTGTCACCATCTTGAATCTGGCAGTGGGGACGACAACTTCCTGGGGATGACCGCTTCCGCTCCAAACACTAAAGAATAGGGGGTTTGACCTGTTGCGTTCTTTGGTGTGGTTCTATCTGCCCATAGGACAAAGGGAAGCTCTTCTGCCCATCTTCCTTTCCTTTGATCTAGCCTTTTCTTTAAATTATTGATGATTATTTTGTTGCTTGATTCTGCCTGGCCATTAGCTTGAGGATGGACAGGTGAAGATGTCACCATCTTAACTCCCCACCTAGTGAGAAAATCTTGGGTCTTCTTGCTGATGAATTGAGAGTCGTTGTCACATATTATTTCAGATAGGATGCCAAACCTACTAAATATATTTCTCTTAATGAAGGATATAACTTCTTATCACGAACTTGCACATAGGATTCAGCCTTAACCCATTTAGAGAAATAATCAGTCATAGCAAGCAAGAAAACTTTCCCCCCAAGAGTTTTAGGCAATTTACCCATTATATCCATTCCCCATCTCATGAACGGCCAAGTAGAGAGGATTGGATGAAGCAATTCTGCGGGCTGATGCAAGATGTCGCTATGTCTCTGACAGGAATCACATTTCTTGGCAAAGATGGTAGCATCTTGTCGCATTGTTGGCCAGTAATAACCCATCCTCAGAGCTTTCGTATATAAGCTTCTGCCCCCAGAATGGTTACCACATGATCCTTCATGTAGCTCTCTTAGGATTTCTTTAGCTTGGTCGGCTTCGAGACATCTCAAATATGGTCCTGCAAATGATTTCTTAAATAGCACATTATCTATTAATATAAATCTTAAAATCCTTACCCTGAATGCTCTAGCATTCTTTTCTTCATCAGGGATAGTGCCATCTTGGAGATATTTAATTATTGGCGTCGTCCAAGATATCTCCATCTGACTATCAGGGATCTCATCATCTATACAGAATAGGTCTAACCTTTCCACAGCAGGGATGTCAACATGTATGATTGGGATATTAGTCTGAGATAAGCTTTTGAAAGCTGATCCAAGATTAGCCAATGCATCTGCTTAAGAGTTATCTTCTCGGGGTATTTGTTCGAAAGAGAATATTTGAAATTTGCTAGCCAGAATTTTTACTATGCCCAAATAAGCTGTCATCTTGGCATTTTTTGCTGCATAGGAACCGTTAAAATGATTTACAAGTAATAATGAATCACTATATACCTGTATTACTTTGATGTTCATGTCTAGAGCCACGGATAGGCCCACGATTAAGGCTTCGTACTCTGCCTCATTATTTGTGGCTTTAAAATCACAACTAATGGCCTGGGGTATGATGTCCCCTGTTGGTGACTTTAGGACAACACCTAGCCCTGTGCCCTTCATATTAGAAGCACCATCTGTGTAAAGAGTCCACGTCCTCAGGATGTCCCCATCTTGGAGTTGTTGGACTTCAAGTTCCACTTATGGTTGCATACTTGGACTAAAGTCTGCCACAAAATCTGCAAGTGCTTGTGATTTTATTGCTGTTCTAGGCTCATATTTGATGTCATAAGTGCTTAACTGAACGGACCATTTGGCCATCCTTCCTGACATTTCTGGTTTTCTCATCACACTTTTTATTGGATAGTTAGTACGAATGACAATAACATGAGTTTCAAAATAATGCCTTAACTTAATTGAAGCATAAATTAAGGCTAATATTAATTTTTCAAGGTGTGAATACCTGGTTTCCGCATTGAGCAATGTTTTACTTACATAGTATATTGGCTGCTGGATGCCATCTTGATCACGGACCAGGACGGCACTAACTACGGTTTCAGAGACAGCTAAGTAGACACATAATGGCTCGCCTTCTTGAGGCTTTGAAAGAAGGGGAGGTGTTGACAGGTACATCTTCAAATCTTGAAAGGCTTGTTCATGCTTATCAGTCCACTTGAATCTATAATTTTTCTTTAAGATGTCATAAAATGGCTTGCATGTGTCTGAGGATTTTGAGATGAATCGATTTAATGCTGCCACCTTCCCTGTCAATCTTTGAACATCTTTTATGGATTTGGGTGACTTTAAGTTGATGATTTCTCTGATCTGTTCCGAGCTTGCTTCTATCCCTCTTTGTGTCACCATGTAGCCCAAGAATTTCCCGGACTTCATGCCAAAATTGCACTTTACTGGGTTAAGCTTCATGTTGAACTTGTCTAGGATGTCGAATGCTTGAGCAAGATCTCGAACATGATCTTCAGCTTTCTTTGACTTTATCACCATATCGTCGATGTATACTTCCATAGTGTCCCCAATCTGCTCCTTGAACATGATGTTGACTAGCCTCTGGTATGTAGCACCTGCATTTCTTAGTCCAAAAGGCATTGCAATATAACAATAAATACCTGTTGGGGTGATGAAGGCGGTATCTTCTTGATCGGATGGTTCCATCTGGATTTGCTGGAACCCTGAAGATGCATCTAGGAAAGTCAATACTTCATGTCCAGAAGTGGCATCCACCAAAGTATCAATGTGTGGCAAGGGAAAAGGGTCTTTGGGACAAGCTTTGTTTAAGTCTGTGAAGTCAACGCAAACTCTCCATTTTCCGTTCTTCTTTTCTACTACCACCACATTTGCTAGCCATCTTGGATATTCGACTTCTCTGATCATCTTAGCTTTGAGTAGTATATCCACTTCTTCTTGAATGATAATATTCCTTTCTCGTGCGAACTTTCTTCTCTTTTGGTGGATTGGTCTGAAAGATGGATCGATGTTGAGTTTATGGGTGATTATATCCTTACTGATGCCTGTCATATCTTCATGTTTCCATGCGAAGCTTTTAATCCTGCTCTGTAAGAGGTTGATAAGGTCTTCTTCTATTTCTGCTGGAACATCTTGGCCAACCAGCACTTTGAGATCTGGGTTTGAGGGATCTAAGAGTATCTCTTTCAAATCATGTTCCTTCGCCTCCAGAACCTCACGGGCCTTTCTCTGTAATTGCTATGCCATATTAGAGGTCATTGACGCCTTCATGGAAGTCATGTAACATTCTTTAGCTGACTGTTGATCGATGTAAACCTTAACAACTCCCCAAGGTGTCAGCATCTTGACACATTGGTGATAGGTGGATGGTACAGCCTTCATTCCATGGATCCATGGTCTTCCCAAGATCACATTATAACAAGCTGTACTATCGATTACACAGAATTTCTCCATGGAATTGATACCTTCGACGTAGACTGGAAGTGTAATCTCACCCACTGTACTTTTGGTTTCTCCACTGAAACCCACGAGTACCGAGGTCCTTTTTACAATACTGTCTTCAGGGATCTTCATTTCCTTCAGAGCATCCAGCATGATGAGATTCACAGAGATGCCCCCATATATTAGGATACGTCTAACCTTGTAGTTGGCTATCTGAAGTGCAACGACCAAGGCGTCATGATGTGGATCCATAACATTGTCCCGGTCACTTTCTTCGAAGGAGATGATATCTTGAGATGTGAGTTGTGATATCATGGAGGATCTCTCGGGTTTCTCATCCTTAGCTTGCTTAGCGAATCTCTTAGCTGCAGAATAAGAAGTACCACAAATATCAGAACCACCACTAATAACATTAATTACCTTTGTTACCGGTGGAGAAGATGGTGGACTGGTTGCAACGGGTTCTTTGTTCTCCATCTTGGTCTTGCGGTTCCCAAGGAGCTCTTTAAGATGTCCTTTAGACAATAGGTAACTAATCTCTCTCCTTAAGGCGATGCATTCTTCGGTAAGATGTCCAAAGTCTTCATGATAGGCACACCATTTGGATTTGTCCTTCCAGCCGGATGACTTGTCAGTCTTTCGAGACCACCTTGCTTTATCTCCAAGATTGATCATTGCACAGAGGATACCTGAAACATCCACAGAAAAACAATAAGCAGATATTTTAGGAGATTCAATATCATCATCCCCGTCATCTTCCACATAATTGACTTTGTTATGTTCATTTCTGTGGTAGGGTCTAGATCTATTCTGTTTTTGATGAGATGACTCTATCTTCCTGTCAGGATGGTCATATGTTGAAGCTTTGTCAGGATTCTTGGATTGTTGCATCTTGTCCTCTTCCAGCCTGATAAATCTTACGGCCCGATTTCGGATATCTTCCATCTTCTTGCACGGGTTCATCACCAGGTCTTCATAGTAAGGAGAATCCTTCTTCAAGCCCATTTTGAAAGCTTCTGCAGCTGTTGCCATGTCCAGGTTGGGGATCTCCAAGACTTCTTTGTTAAACCTGTTAACAAAGTCTTTTAATGCTTCCGTGGGTTGCTGAGTGATACGATAAAGGTCGCTGGGGAGCTTTTCAAATTGCCTAGCAAGAAAATTGATTGTTGAAGAGGTTGACAAGTTGAGCAAACGATCCAATAGAACCAGGAGGTTGACGGATCATCCACTTCAATGCCGGTCCTACCAACGTCGAACCGAACCCTCGACACAAACAAGCCTCACGAAACTGGAGCGAGATGCGAACAATCTCCATCTTCTCTTGGTAGTGGGCAACATGCTCCTCAGGATCAGAACTTCCATCATACAATTTCATGGCAGGAACGCTGAATCCTTTCGGAATGTCCACATGCGCAATAGCTGGAGTAAAGCGAGATTGATTGTAGCATGTTGGGGAGACTTTCTGGATAGGTGGGGTGACACCTGGTACATTCATGATCATATCTCTCAATTCCTGAAGCTGATTTACAATATAGGTTCCTGCAAAAGGGTTAGTGGTACGAGCAGTATTATCTAAAGCAGAACTAGTATTGAAATTAATGAAAGGATTAACATTATCTGTAGAGGATGTCAGAACGGTGATATTAGTAAAGATAGGCCCTTCTGGAAAAGTCATCCTGTAGGTATTGTTGGCTAAGGGTGTCGACATCGCCACAGAGGTCGCAATGGGCGGAGAAGATGTCGACATCCTAACAGATGAAGCCATTGGAAGGAATTCGTTGAAAGTTTGAGAGTTGTCCCCAATGTTGAAATCAAGGATTCTAGGACGGTAAGGAGACACATCATCCATTCTTTTGGAAAGTAACTCCTGCTCCTTTTGCACCTTGATCAAGCTTTCGGTTATCAAGGAGGTGCTATTCTGTTGACGATCCAACTGATTCTTCATCTGCATCAGCATGCTCTTGATCTCAAGATCAGGAGATGGCGACATCTGCTTCTTGCCAGAACTCACAGGAGGAGGAGGAGGCAATGTTTATTGGCCTCCGGTTGTCGACCGGCTAATGGTTTGAGGATTCATACTGCTAGGAAGGGTTTTGGTGACGGCGAAAGTCAAAGGTTGAGTAGACATGGTAGAAAACGTAAGAATATTGAACCAATTAAAAAACCAATGGCCCCTTGGTGGGCGCCAAACTGTTTTGATAAAAAACAATCAACAATGAAGAAATTTGAAATGAAACGAAGGAGGGTGCAATGGAATAAAATTGGTGCAATAATGTAATCAAGATGGCTCGGTCATGTAACGAGGAAAACCCTTGAGATAACTATCTCGCCGGCACAAAACCTCGGGAGGTGATTATGAGCACCTACCTTCCCAAATAATTGTATTATCAATGAATTACAAGGTAGAAAGCTATGGCAGATTACAACGTGTTCTTGAGCTATGTGAGTGTAATGCGTGTGTATATGTGTTCGTGTCTTTTTTTCTCCAGCCATGAGCTTTAAATAATAAAAAGAAAACAGAAAAATCAAATCCTAACTAACTCCCCTACAATCTCGGTAAGTCATCTTCATCTTGACTTAGTCTTCCGATCCGTTGAAAGGAGTCTGTTGGTCATGGCTTTTATCACGTGCTTTTTTATCCCTATGATTAAATATAACAGAAATAAATATTTTTTTTAAATAAATAAATTTTACCTTGTCCTCGAGTGTGAAGATATTGGCATGCTGATTAAAACTCAAGATGCATCAATCCTGAATTTTACCCATAACATGTGTCACGCGACACATGTAGCCCTCTGCAGAAGATCATCATTTCAGTTGTAACCTGTTCTTCCTCGTTGTAAAGTTGGATGTGGCCTCCCACAGTAAAGGGCTAACAAGTTGTATTCCTTCCTTTGAGTAATAAAATGAAGCATTAATATGCATTTGTCACATATCTTGTCACACACAAATTGCACACACGTTCGAATGTTTTGAAAGTTGAACATAGAAAGACTCGTCTACGGATGAGGCATGTTGGGTGTACTCTCGGTTCTTCCCAACACGTAACTTGAACCCCGAACCCAAAATTCTCTTTTCAAAGGTTTTCAATATTTCCTTTAAAACGGCGTGGCGACTCCTAAAATATTTTTTATTTTTTCGGCGAGCGTTCATTCAGTAAAGCCCTCAACCTTGCTAGGACTCCCACTACTATGATTACCCGAAAAATTCTTGTGTTGCCAACCATTCACACTCTTCTTTCGCTGTAATTGCTTTTCCACCTTCAAAGCAAGCCTACAAACATCATCATAAGTCCAGTATTGCTGCAGGTGGACAACATTTGAAATATCAGTACGTAATCCCCCAAGAAAACGGGCTACTGTTTGCTCGTCTTCTTCTGAAACATCACACTTCATCCACAAACGGTCGAACTCATGGATAAACTGCTCTACAGACATATCCCCTTGCCTCAAACTATGATAAGCAAGAAAAGAATCCTGTCTATAGTGTTCCGGAAGAAATTTTTGCCTTAACAATTTCTTCATCTTATCCCAAGATTGAACCTTGGATTTACCCTCCCTAACCCTTTGTTTCTTAACATGTTCCCACCAAATCGAAGGATGTTTCTTCAATTTGATTGCTACCACTTTCACCTTAGTAGCATCTTTCATAAGTTTTAAATCAAAAATACGTTCAACGGTATTTAACCAATCAATGAACTCGTCAGGATGAGTCTTACCTTCGAATTATGGAATTTCGATCTTGACACCGATATCCTTCAAAGAGTCTTCCTCATACCTATTCTGATGTCCACGATTTCTGGCAAAGGGATTGACTCCCTCGTGATACTCCGTACCCTCGGAAGAATTATCCGAATCAGAACCCATAATCGGCGGTGTCCCCCCACGATTTCTGCGATTCTGAACATGGAGTTGAAGTACCTGAACCTGTCTTCTCAGATCATCGATCTCAATATAGCGTATATCACGCTCGCGGTGATGATCGTCTTCCGGAGGATCCGCTGCACGGCCCCTTCCACGACCACCTCTTCCTCCACGAACTCCACGCCCTCGTTCGGCCATCAAATCGTCCAGACAACTGATACCAAATGATGTAAAGAACAGAGGTTATGAGATGAACCGAACGAAAAATCAACAAGATTCGTTAACAAAGAAGGCACAGCCGTTCTTGTCCTTTAATTCAATTCATAAATCCAAAAATTAACTTGTTTAAAACTCTAAAACATCTTTAAATACTCCTAAGTAAACCCTAAAAACGTTTTGGAATGGAAAAGACAAAAATACCCAACTTAAATGTTTTAATCAAACAACAAAAAATACATCAGCAAAATAATGTCCTCTTCTCCCGTCATTGAGGCGCCCGCCCTGCCTAGTTTGAGGCGCTAGCCTCGGTTCCAGAAACTTGGCCTTGATTTTCTTCGAGTGAGGCGCACGCCTGGCCTCCCATGGGGCGCCCGCCTGGATCGCAACCCCTTGTTCTGTAGCTTTCTTGGCTTGTTGCTCTGCATCAGCGTTGGCTGCCTGTTGATCTGCACTGCATCATATATATATATATATACTCCCTCCGTCCCGCTAATATCCGCACACTTTTCTTTTTGGGCGTCCCGCTAATATCCGCACACTCCCAAAAAGGAAACTTTATATTAATAAAATACTAGCAGTACCCCCGTGCGATGCACGACGATTGAGTTTCTTCATTTTAATTCATTATGAGACATTATAAAAAAAATCAATACACCGAAATAAAAAATTATACAATAAATAAGAAAATAAAAAAAATTACCAAAAAAGGAAAAGAAAAGATAAAACCCAGTTACAGTTTCTTTTCCCCCTTACCAAAATAATAATAATAATAATAAAATAAAATAATCGAATTATTTTAAATAAATATTTCAAACAAATATATAAATTATAATTACAAAAAACGAATAAAATGCTTTACAATTATGCTAGTATTTATATATTAATAGAGATATTGAAAGAAATACCACACAAAAATTATAACAAATAGAACAAATTTATAGTAAAAAGTAGATATACATTACGTTAAAATATTCAGGAAAATAAAATAAAATATTATTAAATACTTCTTTGAAAATCACGTTTGTAGTACAACTATCGAAAGAAGATGGACGATTTTCATTAAATATCAACACTTTTAGACCTACAGGATTTATAAATCTTGGTAATACAACATACAATTGTTCATGACAAAATACTTGCTTCTACAATAGTAAACCAACTACATATGATGACTGTAAGAAATCATCAACGAAAATTGTCTTCTTTCAAATTTAAACATTGGTTAGCATTCCTACACTCATTTTGTAGTGTCATATTTTTTTTTTAACTTGTGTATGAAATCAAGTTTATAGTTTGCTACAAATTAGGGACAACTTAAGCTAAAAATGTAATACTCCCTCCGTCCCGGACGAAGTGCCCCAAAATGGGTTTGGCGCGGGAATTAAGGAAAGTGATGTAAGAAAGAGAAAAGTTTAAATGTTGTGAGTATGAAAAATTAAATAGGAGAAAGAATGAGTGAGAGGAATAGTTAGGAGAGAGAATGTTGTGAGTGTAAAAGTAAAGTAGGAGAGAGAATGAGTGGGTGGAATAGTGAAAAAACTTTCCTTTTTTGGGTATGAGACAATTTAAATGGGACGCCGAAAATAAAAAGTTGGGACACTTTGGTCGGGACGGAGGGAGTAATATACTATTATTTATGTTCATAAATTGATTAACGAAAACAATAACGTCAATCTCTACAACTTTTATTTCCTCCCATATCAATATGTAATGTAATTTCAATAGAACTTAACATATTCGAAGGAGACTTTTTCCATTAACCATCTCCATATAAACACATTTTATAATACAACAACCTAGAATCTTAAAAATCATTACTGAAAAGAAAATGAGAAACAAAAATTTCTCAATCAAATAAACACCCCAGTCCTCTTCCTTCAACTCCTCTTTTTCAACAATCGCAATTACCTAATCTTCTTCCACCGACAAACTACAAAAACGGATTTAAAAAATATTTTAAAAATCACTGCAAATATATATCTAAATTGCATAAATATTAAGGTACTCAAACATTATTGACAATTCCGAAAAAAATAATAATTAAAAAAAAACACTCCTAATATTTAAGAATATTCCTTTTTTAAATAAATATTAACTTATTTAAGAGAAAAGAACATTTTTTATAAAGAGATGAGCGAAGAAATACCTCTTTGCATTTATAATTAACACTTGCTCTATTTTTCTATAGGGAAATCATTGTTCTAAAATTTGACTTGATATTTAAATAATTTTATGTTTTTACAAAATTTAAAAATTTAAATTTTAAAAACATTATATATGCCTACAAAATTAATAAAAATTACTTGGTCGGCTGTTGGCAAGCCAGAGGGGCACGCTCCCAAAAATGCCAATGCCATTTGAAAGATGCACCCAATGAGTCCAATAAAGAATCTTTGTGTACCCCATCTTCGAATATCAATACTGAAGTCAGTTATGTTGGCTCAAATAATGGTGCTACGACCCAAGGCTTCTCTCAACGTGGTTGTGACAGAAATAGCCCTGTTTCTATAAGCAATAAAGAAAATTCGAAATGTGCCGATAAAGGAGAGTTCACTCAAAGCTCAAAGAGTAGCATTGGTGATTACAGAGAGCACCAAAGATCGGTGAAGAGAGCAATCTAAGTGTGTGTAGTGTTGGCAATAGACCTCACATGTCAAAGTATACCAGGTGGCAAGTTGCACACCATGTCATGAAGCAGAACGGATTTCTTGGGTTGAGACATTTCAACCTCTTGAAGAAGCTTGGTTGTGGTGATATTGGTACAGTGTATCTTGCTGAGCTGATTGGAACAAACTGCCCGTTTGCTATAAAAGTAATGAAAGCTTTTTAACCCACTTAAAATATAAAAGAAAAAATAAAAGAAATTATTAACTAATAGTACGTTTTTTCTAAAAAGACTTGGTTTAAAAAAAAAAAATTATCCTCTCCAACCTCATTTTAATTTGTAAAATTAAAAACCCACACCCCACATCTCTCTCTCTCTCTCTCTCTCTCTCTCTCTCTCTCTCTCTCTCTCTCTCTCTATTCTACTTACTCGACCCCCACCCCATGGTTTAAAAAAAAAAATTATCCTCTCCAACCTCATTTTAATTTGTAAAATTAAAAACCCACACCCCACATCTCTCTCTCTATCTCTCTCTCTCTCTCTCTCTCTCTCTATCTCTATTCTACTTACCCGACCCCACCCCATTTTACCTTCACTCCGCCCAACCGCCACCATCACTTCCATTAAACCCGTCAATCATATCCAAAAGCCCTTTCTTTCTCCTCACCCAAGTTAAAAGGAATCATCATTCTTGCCCCACAGACCAACAATCGGCGACTTTCAAAGCCCCCTCATCCACCATTTTTGTCGGCTCGATCAAACAAAAAAAGAAAAAAGGAAACATGAAGCCACCACCATGGAATTAGAGAGAGAAGGTGGAGAAACCCATTACCTTACAAAAAATTATATATATTTCTCCTTGATCATCGCCACTACCACTCGTAGCCGCCACACCCATTACGTCAAGAAAATCTCCTCTACAAAAGCCAAAACAAAATAACAAAAACAATAATCAAACTCAAATAAATATAATAAAAAGTGAGAGAATTTACCTCCGAGCTATGTGTGTGTTTGTTCGTGTCGGTGAGTGTGTGTCTGTGGTTGTGTGTGTGTGTTTTAGCTATGAAAGAAAGATGGTATAAGAAAGACAAAGGGTAGGCAACCTTCTTTAATTCAAAAATGCCTTGGAATATGTTGCACAATCTGGCCTCTTGTGCCATTTGTAAAATACTACCTGTCATTTTCAACACATGGCAAAAAGAAGGACAACTGTCCCAGAGTTAAAAACAACAAAACAGCATTCCAAAAATTTCTCCTCCTCGATCATAACGAAAAGCTAAAAAGTGGAACAGTAAATACATTCCCACACGGAATGTTTACCAAGATAATTTGGACATGCACAGGTTGTTTCACAGGAATCAGTGGGTTGGTTACATGGTTTTTTTAAAAAAAAAAACCCATTGTAATTGAAATATACTATGTTTTTAACGGAAGCAAACCATGGAACAAAACTTTCCATTTCTGTTGACCTTGACAGCGACGTTTTCAGGCGGGATAATTCCACTTTGAGCTAGGCAATCTTGTTATAAGATATAGATAGATTCACCCAACCCCACTCATTCTCTCTCCTATATTATTTTAATACTCACAACACCATTATAATTTATTACACCCTCCACTCATTCTCTCTCCTACTTTACTTTTACACTCACAACATTTTATTAAAATATCATATTCCTTAATTCCCGCGCAAACAGTGTTAGTGCGGATATTAGCAGGACGGAGGGAGTATATATATATATATATATATTAAAAAGTTGTTGCTTAAACTTTTAAAATGTTTAAATATACCCATTTTAAAAGTGTTCTATATTTAATGGGTGTATGTAAATATGCACTAAAAAGGGTCGAATTCACGAATATTTGTTAATCAACAATTCGACTTTCAACGGTTTAAAGAAAAAGAAAAGAGAGGATTTGGTTTTGATTGTTACAAATTCTACTTAAACAATTGAAATTAATTAACTATTTAAAACAAGAAAACAAAGCAAGTAAATGATTACCAAATTCAAGAAAATAAGGATCAACAAAATCGATTAATGTATATCTCACCAATATGTAAATTAATAATACAATCAATTATTGTTGGGGGGTCATTCTCTTTAGTAAAATTGGGCGTTCACACGTCCACAATTTAGTGTTCTACAAATATTATATTTACGGCAAATTCCACATAATATTCAAGAATTCATTAAAACCCTAGAAATCAAGAACCTATAATTTTGTTTTACAATCACTTGTCAAAAGCTAAATAATATTCATTCAAAATTTTAACTTTGTATGAATTAAGAAATAACTTGACAATTACCATATACTGATTTAGTTAAAATGTCAATCACATCTACACATGTGATTGTAGCTAGAAAACTTAGATGGAAAATCCTTTCGATGAACCCAACCTTTGATTGATTGTAAGATTAATTAAAACATAAATGATTGATTTACATTGCCTCCATGCAGAAGAAGGAGATTAGTCGCTCATGTTCATAACGAACATTAACAAATCTTCAATAAATTGCATAAACCTTCAATAATGGAGTTCTTGAAAATAACTTGAGATCTTGTTTACAACTTGAAGGAGATAATAAAAAACATAAAAGATGGGTCAAAACATGACTGGGTGTTCTATTTATACATGGGAGAGGAGGGGGCAAAATTAGGAAATTAGGGTCAAAATCGAGTCGAAAAAGGAAAACCGCCCAAGCTATCCCGAAGGCCACTTTGCGACCGCCCAAACCACCTTCTGCGGCCGCCCAAAGTCCCAGATGACTTGGGCGGTCGGACTCTATGCATGTGTGCTGGCACGCTCTTTCGTGCTTCACTGGCTTGTAGCTTTTTCGGCAAACTTTTGTAGGTCATGACTTATTCATACGGACTATGATTGGGACGTGCCACATGTCGTTGAAAAGCTATCGACGAGTAATATCCAATGGTAATGAATGCTCATATTCATCTCCACTTTGTCCTTCTGTGATATTCATTTTTCCTCATTTGCCACTCCGCTATTGATCGTTCCTTTTTCTATCTTTTTCTATCTTTTTTATTATAGTCTATGACTTTTTCCTTCCATTCCCTGTACTAATAAACACTCCAAAAAGCTATCAAAACACACAAGGTTGAGCATCAAATAGGTGTAAGGATCTATCATATGGATATGGATGGGTGAAAACACATACATCAAAAATCTCAAACTTATCTTTTGCTCGTACTCGAGTAAAACAACAAAACTAAAAACAAAAATACAACTACTATCTAAATAAAAACAAAAGAATTTTTTTTTGTTATGTTCAATTCATATAAGAGGTTGTTGGACATGCAAGTGTCAAATCTTTGCTTATCTTTTGCTCGTCCTTAATAGCCAATCAAACAAGTTCTAATGTTCCCGAGAATGCATTGGATAAGTCAACTCTATAATAGTCATCTAAGTCTTTCGGTGATCAAAGCAATTAACATAGAGTGCTCAAATGTCGGAGAAATCATATATCAACCATATCAATTAATTTACACGTCTAAAAAAATATAGAATTAAAGAACTCAACTTAAGCATGAATAATCAATTTTTTTTCTATTATGGACAGAGGCCAGATCACACAACAAAAATAAACTATCTTAACTAAAATCTAAAATGTTTCCCCACCCCCAACTTAAACTAAGCAATGTCCTCATTGTGCAACACAAAGTAAGAGGGTAAGAATACATGAAAAAAATGGTGATTAAGGCTCTCTCTTATCAACTCTAACATAGGTTACCCACAATGTCCCACAAATAGACCTTAAGTGATATAGGTCTATCACAGTAGTTTAAACCCGCACACAAGTTTTGCAAGTTTATCTCTCATGGGCATGCAATTTCAATTTTATGGCATGCTGCGATTATGGACTCTTTCTATTGTATCATCATCGTCACAAAACCAACTTGGGAATTTTGTCGAGCACTTGGCAGTCTTAATTTATAAAGAAAGAGCCCCCAACAACCACCCATATAACTTCCCGAACATGGTGTGTTGACTTTGATTCCATCTAACTTGGGAACAATTTATGGGATCAAACAAAGGGCAAATCAGTAATTTCTGTGACAAATCGAAGGGAACGACCGCGCCATGAAGAGGGCGCGATCGCGCGAGGTTTCTAGAAATTTGGTGCAATCGCGCGCCAGAAGAGAGAGATCACGCGCATGTCCGGCTTGGGCCTGATCAGCGGCAGAATTGATGCAAGATTAGAAAACCATGCAGGGTTAGGAATATGCAGTATAAATAAGCCATATTCCCTAGCAGTTTTTTAGATTGTAATTCCTACTGTAATAAAGATCAATAATTCTAGGTGTTACAAGGATTTTCTTGTATCTCTTTTTCTCTAGATATAGGGTTTGCACAGTTGTGAATTCTTGTGATCAAGAATTCATGCATTAGATTATAGATTTTATTTGGTGATTGTCAGTTGATAATAATATTATTACCCTCTGCCCGTGAACGTAGCCAAGTTAGTGAAACACGTATATCATTGTGTTGTGTGATTGATTTATTTTCTGTATTCTACATATATCTGTTATATCTAACTGGTATCAGAGCCGATCAGGTTGATAAAGGTATAGGGGTTTTCCACTGAAGAAGATGAGATCAGGAATTGAATCACCAGTTGATAAGTTTAATGGGAATAATAGTTTTTCTCTTTGACAGATCAAAATGAAGGCCTTGTTGAGAGATAAGGGTTTATGGGCTCCGGTAGATGCTGCAATCAGGAATCGTCAGGATAAAAAGGGCAAAATGGTAGTGTAAGTACCCCAATCCGGACCGCTCTCTATTCGAGCATACGGGAAACACCGAGGATTCACATATTCGTGATCCCAAAGACCTGTAACGTTCAAAAGGTCCAAACTGACCACCCAAACCAAGGGAAGACCTTCAGGGATAAAAGGGAATTCAAGGATATGGCAGGAAATGACAAAAATTAAAAAAATATGTCAGCTTGCATATATGTCCGTACGGACACATGTGTAGCAAGATGTGTCCGTACGGACATTCTTGTCAACACGCCAGAATCTCCCAAAATTCTTCCAAAATCCCCAATATTCCCTGAAATCCAGGAAAACCAAAAAAATGTCTAATTACAGACATGTCCGTACGGATACTTTTGTAATTTTTCTAGGCCTATAAATACAGGCCACCCCAGCTCATTTGAGACACACCTCAACTCTCTCTTACCTCGCTACAGCCTTAAGGAAACTTCCCAAGCCATTACGACCCCTTCCAGTCCTTCCCGAGGCCTCCCGAGCCATCCCGAAGCGCTCCCGAGCGATCCTGAGGCACTTTGAGCCCTCCCGAGATGATCCCGGTCCTTCCCGATCGACCTTCCGACGTCCCACAAATACTATTCATCCCCAACCAAACTCCAAACACCCAAACGGCTCAAACCGGTCCAAACCCGCGAGTCCAAACGAGTGTGAACGAGTGCTAATTAGGGGAGGTTATGCCCGAGTGAGTGCAGAATTTCTCTCCTCTTTAGATCCCCTAGGTGTGATACTGAGAGTTAATTAGGGGAGATTTTGCCATTAGTGAGAACAAAACCTCTCTCCTCTTTAAACACCCTCAACCAACACTACAAGAAAAACAGGTTTTAGCGACGGAAAAATCCGTCGCTAAAAGTCAAATTTCCGTCGCTAAAACGATTTACCGACGGATTACCGACGGATTTTTTCCCTCGCTAAAACCCTCGTCGCTAATGTTTAACGACGAAATTTTATGTCCGTCGGTAATTTAGTGAGGGACCAATCCCTCGCTAATTGATTCCAAACCGTCGCTAATAACATGGATGGGACGACGAATTTATGATATTTTGCGATGGAATAATCCGTCGTTATTGTTTAAAATCCGTTGCTAAATTTATTACATATTTTCACAATTTTATTAATTTTTTTAAATTTTCTTTTTTCAATATTTTTTTATTTTTGATATACCAAATTACCGACGGATATTTCCGTCGCTAATTTGATATTTTTTATTAAAAAAAAATTATATATATATATATATATATATTTAACTATCGTTAATTTTTCGTTAATTTTTCGTTCAAAAACTACGAAGTAGAAATAGGATTGATTTGAATATAGATTTTTGCCTTGACTTGGAATGTCCGGGATGGCATGACCCGAATGTATAGGAACTGTTCTTCTGACGCAAAAGATCATGGAGAGCTAGAGAGGCACAAATTCTGTTAAGCCTATATCAATTACATATAATCAACTTTTCTTCCATTCAAGATATATCACCACTAAAGCCTTCTAGTTAACCAAAAAACAAGAAAAAATGATTCAGTAACATCTTCAAGCTGATAATAAAGGGACCGACTTTCCTTTCGCTACTTAAAATGATGTTTGTCTCGTGGTCGTGACAATTTGAGTCCGTAGTTTTTGTTTCAAATAGTTGCAGCTAATGCTGCAGTCCCCCGCTTCACTTCTGCAGCTTTCCCCTATACCCTATAGGGTATAGGGTATACCCTATACCCTATACCCTATAGGATATACCCTATACCATATACCCTATACCCTATAGAGTATACCTTATAGGGTATAGGGTATATGGTATAGGGTATACCCTATAGGGTATAGGGTATACCTTATAGGGTATAGGGTATAGGGTATACCCTATAGGGTATAGGGTATACCCTATAGGGTATATGGTATAGGGTATACCCTATAGGGTATAGGGTATAGGGTATATGGTATAGGGTATACCCTATAGGGTATAGGGTGTAGGGTATATCCTATAGGGTGTAGGGTATATCCTATAGGGTATAGGGTATATCCTATAGGGTATAGGGTGTAGGGTATACCCTATAAGGTATAGACTATAAGGTATACCATATAGGGTATAGGGTATATCCTATAGGGCATAGGGTATACCCTATAGGGTATATGGTATAGGGTATACCCTATACTCTATACCCTATAGGGTATATGGTATACCCTATACTCTATACCCTATAGGGTATATGGTATACCCTATAGGGTATACCCTATAAGGTATACCCTATAGGGCATAGGGTATACCATGTACCCTATGCCCTATAGGGTATACCCTATACCCTATACCCTATAGGGTATACCCTATACCCTATACAATATACCATTCATTTTTTTTAAATGATAGTTTATAAAATAAAAAGGAGAAACGGACAATAGCATATACTTTTTTTGATTTCTTTAAAAAAAAAAATTGGATAAAAAAAATTACTTGAGAAGTTGTTAAGTAGTGATTTTTTTTAAAATGTTACATAAAAAAAAGTTAAGATTTAATTTTAAAAAAATAAGTATATAAAAGAAAAAAAGAGGGACGGACAATAGCATATATTTTTTTTAATTTTTTAAATTTTTTTGGCTTAGTAATATATTTGAGATGTTTGTTAGTAGTGATTTTTTTTAAAAAAAAAAGTTAAGAATTTTTATTTAAAAATATATTTTTTTTTTATAATTTTATCATATTTGGCCTTACTTCATTTACATTTGAGGTAAACTTAACAATTATGTATTAATAAACATGCATTAAACTGTATATATTAAAAAAAAAAAAATATGTCGGTAATCCGTCGTTATTCCGTCGCTAAATGAAATTGAAATAATATTTTTTTTATTTTTTAATTATATAGCGACGAAATGCATCCGTCGGTAAAAAATTTTCCAATCCCTCGTTATTCCCTCGCTAATCCGTCGGTAATGAATAAGAAATAATATTTATTTTTTTTACTTTATATAGCGACGGAAGTTATCCGTCGTTATATTATTTTCAAAATTCCGTCGTTAATCCGTCGCTAAATGAAAATAAAATAATATTTTTTTTTATTTTTTTAATTCTATAGCGACGAAATACATCCGTCGGCAAAAAAAATTTGCAATCCCTCGTTAAACCGTCGGCTAAAAGAGGCGCAATTTTTTGGCGCCACTTTTACGACGAAATAGTGAGGGAATATTGTCCGTCGTTAAATCCGTCGGTAAAGTTGTCGTTTTCAGCTTTATTTTTTTTATTTTTTATCCCTCACTATTTCCTCGCTAATCCGTCGCTATTAGCGACGGAATTGTGTCCGTCGCTAAAATCCGTCGCTAAATGACAGTTTTCTTGTAGTGCAAATACATTCCTCCTACAAACCCTAGGAAGATAGAACATAATCAACATTGGTAAGTTCTCCTTCCGCGCATTTAAATACTGTTTTAAATTTCAGTCTTTAAATATATTACTGCTTTAAATATACTGCTTACAATGTAGTCATTATTTATTATTTACGCAGACCCAAATCGTACAAACGATCCCACAAGACCTTCCATTGCACTATGGAGGTCTGACGGTGATAGCAGTTTGTTAATATTCCTGCACTGTCTTTCAATTATTTACTTTCAAATCCATTTTTAAAAAGCGCGAGCACACACACACACAACATTTAAAGAAATAAGGGTACAGAAAGACTCATGAAAATGAGGTGACTCGGGTGAGCTCGAAATATCTCTTCCCGAGGCGTTATCTGACCTCCGAACTCAAAATCTCATCACACAACACAAAAAAAACAAAAAATGCATTTTCTCAATGTTTTGGGCATAATCAAAATGGCATGGCGACTCTACGAAAATCAGCACGACCTCCCAAAGCGAGATGCCATCCGCACACGCGTCGGATTGGGTAATTTCAGGTAGCAGGCTCCATAGGTTCTGTAGCGGCTGGAATAGCAGAGGGTGGTGAAAGCAGATGAGAAGGAAGCAGCAGATCTAATCGCGTTAGATGAAAGGGCCCACTCTAAAATCATCAGGTGTTTAGATGATGATGTTCTAGAGGATATTGCAGATACTGATTACGGAGGTGCTCTGTGGCTTGCGTTAGAAGATATGTATCTGACACGATCATTTACCAACAAGGTGTATCTGAAGCATAAGTTGTATTCGCTTCGAATGATGGAAGGTACGCCCATTAGGGATCATATAGATCGGTTCACATCCTTATTACTTGAATTGCGTAATATTGATGTTATGGTTGAAGATGAGGATGCTGCTCTTATGTTATGTGTTTCCTTACCACTATCATATGAGGGATTTGTGAATTCCTGCATTAATGGTAGGGATACGGTTACTCTGTAAAAGGTTAAGAATAATCTAAATAACAGAGATATGCGCCGCAAGGAGAGCAGTTTATCTACAAAATCTCAGTCAGCAGGGTTGGTTACATAAGGCAATAGAGGCCAAGGAAGGAGAAACAAGGGTTCTTCTAAAGGGGGTCCAAGACCTGGAGATATCTGCAGTTACTGCAAGGAAAATGGGCATTGGAAACGTGAATGTCCCATGTTGAATAAGAGTGAGCAATTTGGGTCTACTGTAGCTATGACAGAAAACGATGAGGAGGATTATACCCTAGTAACCCAAGAAGACAAATGTATGATAGATAAATGGATTCTTTATTTTTGGCCTTTTTATCACATGTGTTCGCGCAGGTAATGGTTTGCAACGTACGAGGAGAGGGAAGGGGTGATATTTATATTGCTAACGGTTTTGTCTGCAAGTTAGTTGGCATGGGTTCCATCAGGATGCGAACTTTGGGTGGTAAGTGTTGTACATTGAACAAGGTTAGACATGTTTCTGAAGTAACGAAAAATCTGATATCGCTTAGTCGGCTAGACAAGATGGGATACAGTTTCAAAGGTGAAGGTGGGGCAGTAAATGTCTACAGGGGTTCGAATGTAATTCTTAAAGGGGTAAAACAAGGTTCCTTGTACGTCCTCCAAGGTTCTACGTTTTTTGGGTTTGGGTGTCGAGGATCGTACAACAAAGGGTTTGTAAGAGACACATGTGAAGGAAGAATGTTGCATGGCTTCGCGTAGGGTGGTTAACAAACAGGTGGAGCAACAAGTTATTCAAGGTGTAGTTGAACTTTGCTTATCCTCCAAACATTAAGAGGAAACTAAAATTACAGAACTAAAGCAGAAAATATGGAGAATAGAGATGAATAAATACAGTGGCAATTGAGTTTTCATTGTTTTAAGATGATTTTCAACTATCATAGATGAGGATTTTATACTATTATGATGCTCATACTGTTTTTTGATTTATCCGCCCAACCTAACCTTTGACAACAAGATTTAAATACAAGAGTCCGACAAAGGTACAATTATTAGCTAAATCAAAGAGTCCGACATCACATCTTTTATAAACAAGTGAAACATGGAGTATAAGAGACACGGGGAAATCAATTGAAGACATGGCATATTGCATGGCTGAAATTCATTTGGACATAAAATTCCAATTACTAGACCCACAACCATTGACTTCACTACTACTATCCACGCATCCCATCTGAAAGACTTAGAAAGTTTAAAGAGAGGTCAAGCTTATTTTGGTGGGTCTGGTCAATGTCGACTGATAAAGATAGGTGAGCATCATAGTTAACGGGAACGTGGGATGTAGGACGAGGAACAAGTAACGTGACTTTTAAAAAATTGGATACGTTAGAGGTATGATTAGCCGATTCGCCAATTATAAACATGGTATGATTTTATTGGTAACGCAAAAGTAATATATATATATATTAAAAAGTTGTTGCTTACACTTTTAAAATCTTTAAATATACTCATTTTAAAATTGTTCTACAATTAATGAGTTTTTGTAAATATATTGAGGATGAAACTAGCTCCCGATGGAGAAAAACACATTTGTTATAAAATATCTCGCAAGTGCACGAGTAATCGAATTAGTAATATACACTAGTAAGGGTCGAATCCACAAAAACTTGTGAATCAACGATTAGACTTTCAACAGTTTAATAAAAAAAGAAAAGAGAGGATTTGGTTTTGATCGTTATAATTTCTACTTAGACAATTGAAATTAATTAACTATTTAAAACAAGAAAACAAAGGAAGTAAAGGATTACCAAATTTAAGAAGAGAAGGATCTACGAAATGGATTCATGTATATCTAATAAATATGCAAATTAATAATAAAATTAATCATTGTTTTGGTTCATTCTCTTTAGTAAAATTGAGCGTTCACACGTACACAATTTAGTATTTTTCAAATATTATATTTTTTGCAAAGTTCACATAATATTCAAGAACCCATTAAAAACATATGAATCAAGAACCTAAAATTTTGTTTTGCAATCACTTGTCAAAACATAAATTATATTCATTCAAAAGTTTGACTTTGTATGTATCAAGCAATCACTTGACAATTACCATACACAAATTTAGTTATAAAGTCAATCAAATCTACACATGTGATTGTAGCTAGAAAATTAAGATGAATCCTTTCGATAAACCCAACCTTTTATTGATTGTAAGATTAATTAAAACATAAAAGATTGATTTACATTACCTCCATTCCGCATAAGGAGATTAGCCGCTCATGTTTATAATGAAAATTAACAAATCTTCAATAAATTGCATAAACTTTCAATGGAATTATTGAAAATAACTTGAAATTTTGTTTACAACTTGAAGGGAATAATAAAACATACAAAAGATGGCTCAAAACATGAATGTAGTGTTCTATTTATACATGGGAGAAGGAGGGCTCGAAATTAGGAAACTAGGGCGAAAAAGGAAAATCGCCCAAGCTATTCCGAAGGTGTCACGCTCTGAATTAAGCGATCTCACGATTCTCGGGGAGTGACGAATGAAACAATAATGAATCGATACGAAAACCTGAACTACATTATTTCCTCATTTAATATAACCAAACCATAATTTACAACACTCTAAACGAGTAAATAAGAACTTCTAACCTCCGGCTGATTGACCCAAACATATCACAATCACAAACTATTTTACAAACGATAAAGCTTTACAAAAGTTTAACTATACACATAAGCTAACTACAAGCTTTAAAAGGGAGACCCGACCCAACACTAGATCATATCTCTAGGTCCAAACCACCACGAGCTCTCTTCTAAGCTCCGCCGGGGAAGGGGAAAAGAAAACAAAGGGGTGAGCATAAATTTTCCAGTAAAGGAACCGGCCAATAATGAGGTTAATATAGTGTATGAAATCCCAATTCAATTTAACAAAACTATATTGTTGGAGGAGCGCCGCTGGAGAGGCACGCCCTAGGGGCGTTGGGACTATGGAGGCGTTGGAGATGGAAGACCAACGTTGGCACCAAAACAAACCAAGGAAGGGCGCACGAACTCATTGGGCGCTTGGGGTGCTAGGGGGATCACAAGACCAAGATCCGCTCCAGAGCTATGCATGCTCTCACATATATCTCTTGTCCGTATTTATGTATATCAAGTAGCTAGCGTAATTGTATCATGGGGGATCATCGTTACCAAAGTAAGATGTTTTATAGAGACACTTGTGTCATGCTCGAAATCAATGATAACAAGATGAAATTTTTGCACAAGTACGCTCATATGCACGTTTAAACATAACTGTCAATCTGACTACTCTTTAGTGATCAAATATAACTTTATGGGTTGTAATGTATCGCGAAAATTGAGGGTTGGGTACACGGTTACAATTGAAGGCAAGGACATACGAAGTCAAACAAGTGAAACTAGAAAGTTTTCGAAATATATCTTCACTTGAGTTTATCTCTCTGCTTACCCATGCCAACCCATGTTTCAACCCTCAAACTTAGAATGTTGCATACTTTCACACATGGTGTTGATTACCTTTCTTTTTTCTTTTGGTCTTTCCACTTTAACATAAGAGAAGGCAAGGCTTTTCAGATTTTTCTTCATCTTCTCTTTTCTTTTGCTTTGTATATATAGATCACGAAGAATATTATTCATTAAATCTTTGCACGTGCCTCTCTTTTCAACACATAACATTACCCTTTTTCTTTATTTTGTTGACCCCTTCCACTCAAGCCCTTGATTTCCCAATCACACTCAACAATTTTCCAATCATTCCCTAGTTTCACTTTCTTGCAAAGGTGAAAAAATAGTGTATAAGTGTAAGGGTAGGATAATGTGGGTTTAAAATGAAGGCGAATGACGGTATATGATAACCTCTTAATTTATGAGAGACTAGTAAAAGCCCGTGTCCGAGGACACGTTTTTTTTTTTTTTTTAAATTTTTTAAGGGCAAAATGGGAAAGGGACAATTTAGTGAGGACAAAATGGAAAATTTGGCAGTTGGCACTATTCATAGTACTGTTCACATGGTGAGGTGGAGGGGTCTTATTTATACTATAGATTTCCATTTTTATTAAAGCTAAAAAGGAGTTCTAGCGGAAAATATCTATATATATATAAAAGATAAAGTGATTATAGCACTTTGATTTCTCTCCAAAATCTTTTTGTTCAAAATGACTAAAATACCCTTCAGCGTAAACAACATCAATGTTTCCATACCTATCACACTAATTTATAGTAAATGTTAGTAACATATTTCAATGGAAACATTCTTAATAATGTGTCAATTAATATCATTATTACAATTTACAAGTATCATGCACCTCTTTTACTCTCAGACACATTTAAACACATCATTTTTTCTGTTTTTTTCTCTGTTTATAAAGAGAGAGAGAGAGAGAGAGAGAAAGAGAGAGATAATATGTGCCATGAGCCTATGTGAACGATGCAAGATTCCATAGTAAATTAGATAGAAAAGTAATAACTCAAATAACAAATAATGATAAATCTTAAATACTCCGTTCGTCTCAAAATGTTTGTCCTATTTGACTTTTTTGTTAAACTTTGACCACAAATTTACGAGAGATTAATCATGTTCATTAAATTCTAAAAGTCGTTGTTGATAATATTACTAATGGTGAATCAATAGGAATTTTTAGAATTTTATGAACATAATTAAATTATCATATATTTGTGGTCAAAGTTCAACAAAAAAGTCAAATGGGACAAACATTTTAGGACGGGGGGAGTAACAATTATTATCCCCAACTTGCAACCACTTATTTTTTTTCTAAAAAATATAAAAAGAAATCTTAATTTATAAACATCATCTATATTGATTAAAAAAATAACTTTTAAATTTGGAAATATAACCAAAAAAGGTCACAATTTAAAAACAAATTTACTAACAATATATTAATTACTTGGTCACTGGAAATTTTATTAAGAAAATAAATAAGAAAAACTACAAATTTTTAAATCTCTAAAACTTGCTCTTCAATAGTAATTTTTAGAGTTGTAAGTAATCAAATATTTTCTTAAGTAATGATAAAGTTAAATTATTATACCAAGCAACCACTCAATATTTGATAAATGTGGCTAAAATTTTGTGAGATATTTTTGTGTCTAGGGGTGTGTGCGGGCCTAAAGCCCGTGGGCTTTGGCAAACCCGGTATGGGCCCATTTAATTGTGGGCTTCAATTTCAAGAGCCCAACATAGCGGGCTTCATGCGGGCTCAAATTAACGGACTTTTGCAGGCTTTAAACGGGCATTGAGCGAACTCGGGCTTGACGGGCTTACAAATTAGATGTTTTATTTTGAAAATTTTATACCTATTACATTTTGGGCTTTAAATTATTTTCAACCCATCAATCAATTACCACTTTATCATTTTGCCATAGAGTTTTTGAAGCCCAATTATTCAAGATCAAAAGAATTGTCATACACAAGAATTGCCATATAAATTATTTTCAGTCCATCAATCCATAACGAATAAAAAAATCCAAGTTGTAATTAACTTATGAAAGAAGTAAATGGGTTTTGAGTCTTTTGGTTGTGTGAGTGTTAAATTTATTATATATATAAATTACAAAACGACGTAGTTTTGAAAGAGACGGGTCGGGCCGGACCCTAACGAGCTGTAGAATAATAAGAGCTTGATCTTAGCCCGAGCCCGCGGGCCGGGAAAGCTGTCAAGCCCAGCAGGGTTGAAAACATTGCGGGCCGGGCCTTGCGGACCGTGTTTTTGCGGGCCTTGTGGGCTATCCGGGCCGATGGGCGGGTTTGCACACCCCTATTTGTGTCCCTAGCATTGCACTATACTGTGACTTGTAACTTGCATTTACTCTTTCTCAAAATAAATATTTATTTTCATTCAAGAAATATCTTAAAAATTTAATGTTAATCATTGTCAATGTTCATTTTTGCTCCAACCTTGTCGTATTGAACTTTATTTATTATTTTTAGTTGATTTGTTAAAGTTATTTGTACATGTGTTTAACGCACGGGTGTAACACTAGTTATTATAAGTGACTAGAAAGTTAAAGGCTCACAAAATGGGTTTAAAGAAATTAGCCATATATCACTTTCTGAATAGCATATTTGATGTGCTATTGACAGTCATGCAAACATGCTCTAGAGTTCCTGAGAATGCCAAAGTGATCCTATAAAGGTCTCCTAAGTTGATAACAATGATCAATAAAATAGTATGAAAGTGAAATGTGAATTAATCATACTTTACATGTTTCAATGTAATTATATCATCATATTACTTATAACACTCAAGATTTAAAATTAAAGAACCCTCAAATTATCATCGACTTTAGATAACATCCCGAAATATGGAAAAAACAAAATTTAAAATTTTTTATATTTTTTTTATGGTGACACTATTTACACTCCCTTATAAATTCATAAATTTGAAGAGATGCCTACCCCAAACTCAACATATGCTATATACTCGTAGCATAGAGAACAAACATGCCTTGAGTTCAAAGAATGACATCAAACATCAAACAACAAACAAATGAAATAAACCAATTAAAGCATACCTAGTTGGGTTGCCTCCCAATAAGCGCATTTATTTAGAGTCGTTAGCCCGACTATGGCCGCAATTTTAATTGGGAGTTGAGGTGGCCATGTTGTCTTTATCTTTTAATTTTCTTCCTTTAACCTACCTCATGCTTTCTCGGGTGCATACGCCTGCTGCTTTCTAAACATAAGTTCCATTTTTAATTAATTTCGGTGGAACCCAAGGAACTTTGGAGGCTCTTTGCTTAGCCTTCTTCTTCTTCTTCTTCTTGGGAACCTTTCCCTCAAACTCATTTGGTGATTTCACCTCACAAACTCCAAGAAACTCATTCTTAACACAATTACCAGATATGTTATCTTGATCAAAGATATTAGCAAAGAAAGAATCAAATATATCAATAAAATAACACTCATCTATTTGAGCACATGAATCCATAGATTTAAATCTTTCAATCGAAGGTGGGGTAATAGATAGCTCCAACTTTTTGTGGAAGTGGTCTAGGGGGTGATACGGTCCATTAATACAAGAGTGTTTGTCGGCTTTGTGTTCCATAGCCATGCCATATACGTTCGCTTTATTCCTAGCATTCTCATCGCCACTCAACATACTCTCAAATTCCACACAATCTAACTCACGCCAAAATCTCTCATAAACATAATCATCCACCTCATTAATATTGCAACATGTATCATTGACAATTTGTGGTTCTTTCAAGCCATTAAAAATAGAAATTTCTACTTTCTAATCAAGAAAATTCATTGTTAATTTTCCCTATTTGACATTAATTATGGTGTTGGTAGTAGCCATAAAAGGACGCCCAAGAAAAATGGGTGTTTCACGACTATTACTAACATCATTTTGCATATCAAGCACAACAAAATCAATCGGGACAATGAGCTTATCCCCTTGGACTAGTATATCCTCCACAATACCTAAAGGACGTTTGACCGAGCGGTGCGCTAGTTGAAGGGTCATTGTGGTGGGTTTAAGTTCACCCAATCGTAGTTGCTCATAAACTGAATAAGGTATCAAATTAATGCTAGCGCCTAAATCCAACATAGTCATTGTTGGGTATGCATGTTTTAACCCTCCTATTTTGTATTAGATTTGATTGATACCATAACCTCCTATTTATTTTAAGGACTTTAGGACCCTATGTAATGAAGCTTAGACTTCAATTTTTTAGCTAAGTCCATTTTATAGAATAGGTTAAAATTAGGCTTGAAGACTGGCTCAAGAATCATTGGACCTAAGGATTGCAGTTCTGAGGTTTCAAAACCGCCTATCAAGGAACCGCTTGGCAGAACCGCTTGTAGCCTAACTGCCTTGTAATCCCCTATTTTTGAAACCGCCTGTATCCCAAAAATGCAAACCGCACTCTTGGAAATCCTTCTCTTGGCGGAACCGCTTTCATGTCAAACCGCCTTTCTCCAGAACCGCTCCAATGATTGGCTACTTGAAGTGAACCTCTTTTGACCGTTGGAATCCACGTCAGCAATTTCAAAAGTTAACTACCATATCTTGTCACGTGACTACTTTTCAGACAAGATGCACGAGGATCTTAAAAGGTGACAGATGTCCTAACCACCTTGATTGCGGGCGAGGTCCGATCGGCTTTACTGCATCAACAGTTCCAAAGGACAAAAGTGGTTCTTTGTGGACCAATGGGATTGCATCAAGGACTGTCCTTACAACAGCTGTATCCAACGGCTAGTTTCTTGATGCTTGGGTATAAATACCCCTAATCTTCACCATTTGAAGATTGCTTGAATCTTGAGAAATTGATGTGTTCATGAGAAGTTGAAGCTCTGCCCAGAAATTCTAAGTCCTTTGAATCTTCATCTTCATACTTCAAGAAATATTCTCCAGCCCAGAAATCAAGCCTTAACACATTCAAGAATCATTGAGCTCTACATCTCTCAGATTTAAAGAGCCTTGATCTTTAACACACACACACCTCACTTGTTTAAACACATAGTTTATTCATTTGAGATACACTGGTTATAGTCTAGGATTTGTTCTTCATAGAAAAGATTTTATTGTACTTTGTAATCTCTCAAATACTCAATATAAAATCTCTCTTAGAAATCCAAGACTAACCATCTTGGTAGTGGACGTAGATCGTTTATCGATTGAACCACTCCAATTAGCTTGTTCATATACTTTCTTTTGCATTTATATTTTCTGTGCTTGCTAATTATTTATCTCTGTCTTTGTTTGATCTTTATATAGTTATCCTTATTGTGAAATTGTGTTTGGAGTTAACATTGTCTAGACTTCACTTTTGCAAACTGCACTTTCAGTAAACCTCACTATCAAACCGCTTTGCAAAACCGCCTCTCTCAAAACCGCTTTGTAACTTCATTATTCAGTTGTGCATTTTATAACTCTACTTGCAGTTTCTTACACTGCAAGCGGTTTTGTAAGTATAGAGGATTAGTTTTAAATTGAGGGCGAAAAATTTATTACAGCTATTCACCCCCCCCTCTAGCTGTATTTTCACCCTTGTTGCCACCTTTGGGACCAACAAGTGGTATCAGAGCTTACACATTTTAAAACCACTGTTTTTCAAGCTTAACAGCTTGTGTGCCGATTCGATATGGCAAATACAAAGACAATGACAACTGTTAACTATTCACACATTCCAATGTTGGACGAAGACCACTTTGACATCTGGAAGTGCCGAATGCTCATTCATTTGGAAACTATAGATGAAATGCTGGTGGAGTGCGTGATCAATGGCCCGTTAGTTCCAATGAAGGCCAACACAGATGCAACCACCAGTGCAACAATTCCAGAGGTCAAAAAGCCAAAAGAAGAGTGGTCGGATGAAGAGAAGAGATTAGTTGCCTTGGACAGCAAGGCTAGGCACATCATTTCTGGAACCCTCCCTGTATCAACTCTACAGAAAGTGATGTACCTCAAAACCGCAAAGCAGATGTGGGATGCCATTGAGAGCTACCTCGAAGGTGATGACGAATGCAAGGAAAGCAAATTATATGCTGTTGAAAGATCATACAACAACTTCAACAGAAAATCCAACGAAACCTTGCGTCAAACCTACGACCGATATGTTGAGGTAGTTAATGCTTGTAGATCTCTTGGCAAAACTTTAACCGATAAGGAAATCAATATGACTTTCCTATCTACTTTAGGTTCTAAATGGGTAAATAAGGCTACCTCTTTAGAAGACTCCAAAGTTTTGGGTACTTGGTCGTTAAGTAACTTGTACGCAAATCTTAGAGTCTATGAATTAAAATTAAATAATATTGAAGAGATTGAAGGGAAAACCAAATCGCTATCCATGTCCGTCGTGGAACATGAGGAGAAACAATCTACATCCAATCAAACTACAGATCCTTCCATATCAACCTCATCACTCATCGAGATGGATGATGATGATTTTGCCATGTTTGTGAAAAGATTCCAAAATTTTAGAAAATCCTCATAACCTTTCACAAAATCATTTTCAAAAGGCAAACCTCCTGCAACGTTTTCTAAGGCTGGAGATATAAAGAAAAAGGGTGATCTAGTTTGCTACAATTGTAGAAAACCTGGTCACTTTGCATCTGAGTGTCCACAACCTAAATATGAATACATGAAAAAGAAAACTTCTCCTGCGAAATTTTCTCGTCGCAAGGAAATGGTTGCTGAGGAAGAAGAGAATTTCAAGGAATTGGCTACTTGGATTGAAACAGATTCTGATGATGAAAGTGATGATGAAACCGAAGAGGTTAATCTCTGCTTAATTGCAGACGCTTCCGATGAGTCAGATTCTGAGTCAATTGAGTCGCAAGATATGGAAGAAAAAGAGGTTTCTACAAAACTTCCAAATTTTAAATTGGATGATGATATCAAACTTACTCCTAGCATTAAGATAGGAAATTGCTCGTATTCACGTCCCATTTTTCCTCCTACAAATGCTCCACCTTCAAAAACAATTCCAAAGAAGAAAATTTTGAAAAAGGTGGCGGAAGAGGTTTCTCCCATGGAACATGAAAGGATGTTCAAGGAAGCTGAAATGGTGATCCATCAATTCTCTAATCTTAAGAAAGCCTTAAGCTTAGCTCATGATGAACTTAATTTGTACAAGACGGAGAAAACTGTGATGAAGTCCGAAATTTCAAATCTTAAGGACCAAATCAGAAGTATGACTCCTCTTGCTGATCAGAACCGCATCCTTGAAACTAAGGTTGCTGCACTTCAACTCCGGAATGATGACTTGGTAACCCAAATCAACGATCTCCAAAAGATTGTTGCTTCGTGGCTCAAGTCTCAATCCACCAAGGATAAAATCATGGACTCCCAAGTTCCTCCTGGAATTAAGGAAGGCCTAGGTTTTGGATCTGAGGAAGAGGAGAAGTGTGCATCCTCGAGTGAAAAGGATGAGGAAATTTTGGATCTAACTAAAGAAATTCCCAAGGGAAAGCATGCTAAAGGAAAGGGTAAAGGACGACAAATTAATTATGTCTACCCTAAAGGAAAGCAATATGGAAAGAATTCTGTGTTGAAACCTAAGGATTCTGTGGAAGCAGCTGAAGAGGAAATGGCTTATGGAATTGGTCGCATACCTGCTCCAACCGCTCCTGGTGGAAAAGGTGGTGCTGCCAACTCAGTCGATCGCGCATCTTCTTCGACCGCTCCTCCTGCCTTCAAAAGCAGAAATAGCGTTCTCAGGAAATACATGGTCAAACCAAAGCCTGTTCCCTTTATCTCAGCCGGACTCTTAGCCGGAACCGCTGCTCCAAAACCGCTTTCTTGTCCCAAACCGCATGCAACTCCTAAGAAGAGTAAGGAGTTAGTAAAACCTCATGAAGCTTGTAGCTATTATAAATGTTCTGTGTGTGATGGTTTAGGTCACAAGGCTGCAGAATGCCTTTTGCGGTTCACATCCAATGCCAGGAAGAGTAAACCTCCTTCTGTCAAGCAGGTGTGGGTCGTAAAGGGTTGCTAACTTCAGGACCCAAGGAATAAAGGGGACCTCGTTCTTAATGTTTACATTTCAGGTCCTCTCGCTTCATGGCCGGTCACTCCAAGGATAATGAATGGTATCTTGGCGAGTGGCCGCTCAAGACATATGACTGGAGATAGATCATTACTTGAAGATGTCGTTGAAGCAAGTGGGCCGTCTGTAACCTTTGGGGACAACAACAAAGGCAAGACCATTGGATATGGTGTTATAATGAGAGGAAACCTAACCATTGAGAAGGTTTCTCTTGTTGAAGGACTCAAGCACAACCTCCTTTCAATTTCTCAATTTTGCGACAAAAGAATGCTTTGCAACTTCACGTCATCAAACTGCTTTATCAATGATAGCATTTCCGGCGTCACCCTACTCACAGGGATTCGTAAGAGTAATATTTACATTATCGATCTAAATTCTGCATGTAGTATTACTAATCTCTGTTTTGTAGCTAAGAATGTGAGCGAAAATAGTTGGCTATGGCACAAGAGGTTGAGCCACTTGAACTTCAAGTATCTTACAAAGATTGGTAGGGAAAACCTCGTTCGTGGTTTACCCAAAGTGGCTGACCACCATCCTGAGAAATGCAGTGCATGCCAGCTTGGTAAGCAGTCCGCGTCGTCTTTCACCAGCAAGACCGCTCCATCAACTTCAAGATGCTTACAACTGCTTCACATAGATCTGTTTGGACCCGTAACCACTGCCAGCATTGGAGGAAATAGATATACCTTAGTGGTGGTGGATGATTACTCAAGATATACGTGGGTTGAGATGATGATTTCCAAAGATGACTGCTATGAGATTCTCACCGCACTTTTTAGACGGCTCCAAACTCAAAAAGAAGACGACATCGTTAGTGTTCGATCAGATAATGGAACAGAATTTAAGAACAACGGTGTTGCTCAGTATTGTGATGACCATGGGATTGATCACAATTTTTCAACCGCTGGTGTTCCACAACAAAATGGGGTTGTGGAAAGGAAGAATAGGACGTTGATTGAGGCAGGAAAGACAATGATATCTGAAGCAAAGCTACCTCAGTATTTTTGGGCTGAAGCAATCAATACAGCTTGCTTCACTCAGAACCGCTCCCTCATCAACAAAACCTATAACAAGACTCCCTATGAGCTTTGGCGAGGAAGAACCCCCAACATTGCATTCTTCAAAATCTTTGGCTGCAAATGTTTTGTTCTCTACAACGGAAGAGAAAATAGAGGTAAATTCAGAGCTAAAGCCAACGAAGGTATTTTTGTTGGGTATGCTAAACATTCTAAAGCTTTTCGTGTTTTCAATAAAACTAGTTTAAAAATAGTTGAGTCTGTCCATGTTACTTTTGATGAGCATTCTCTCCTTGAGCCACATTTGGCTCCAAATGTTGCTGATGATTTTGTTGAGCATAATGAACCAGGTGAAACATCCCAAACCGCACCTGAACCTCAACCGTAAAATCCAGCACCTTCAACTGAAATTCCCTCAAACCGCACTTTTGAAACCGCACCTGAAGTTTCTACTCCAGATGCAACTCCTAGGGAAGAAGAAGTTGAGAATTCCCCTATCCAGCTTATAAAACTTCTTCGTCAACTTACTTTCCATGACTTCACTGAAGGATCTAACGACGTTCCAATCGAAGATCTTCAGCAAACCTCAGTCCAACCAGACTTACCCCCGGAGGTTCGAGAAGTCAGCAGTCACCCTCTCACAAATGTGATTGGTGATCTGTTTTCCGGTGTTCAAACAAGGAGATCAAATTATGACGAGCATACTTCACTTTTATCTCAAGTTGAACCCAAGAAGATTGATGAAGCACTCCAAGATTCAAGTTGGGTCGTTGCTATGTAAGAAGAACTCAATCAGTTTGAAAGATGCAAGGTCTGGACTTTGGTGCCTAGACCTCAGGATCAAGGAGTGATAGGAACTAAGTGGGTATTTAGGAATAAGATGGACGAGAATGAAAGCATCACTAGGAATAAAGCAAGGTTGGTTGCACAAGGATATAGGCAAGAAGAAGGAATTGATTATGACGAAACCTTCGCTCCAGTTGCAAGATTGGAAGCTATCAGAATCTTCTTAGCCTACGCCTCTTTCAAGCATTTCAAGTTATATCAAATGGACGTAAAGAGTGCATTCCTCAACGGCGAACTGCAAGAGACCGTGTATGTTGCCCAACCACCTGGATTTGAAGACTCCAAGTTTCCCAATCATGTCTACAAACTCCAGAAAGCTTTGTATGTACTTAAGCAAGCTCCAAGGGCATGGTATGAGACTCTTTCTAAATTTTTACTAGAAAAAGGATTTAAACGTGGTAAAATCGATACAACTCTTTTTATTGCCAAATATAATGAGCATACTTTACTTGTTCAAATATATGTCGATGATATTATTTTTGGTTCTACTAATGAGTTACTTTGTAAGCGTTTTGAAAAGCTAATGAAAAGCAAGTTTGAGATGAGCATGATGGGAGAATTAACGTTCTTCCTCGGGCTTCAAATCAAGCAATGCGAAGAAGGTATTTTTCTCAGCCAAGCCAAATACACCAAGGAGTTGATAAAGAAGTTTGGATTAGAAAATGCTAAAGCATATGATACTCCTATGGCCACCGGCAATAAGCTAGATAAAGATCTCAAAGGTAAGAAAGTTGATCAGACTTTATATCGAGGTATGATCGGCTCATTACTTTACTTAACTGCTAGTAGGCCCGATATTATGTTTAGTGTCTGTGTATGTGCTCGTTACCAAGCTGATCCTAGAGAAGCACATCTTATTGCAGTCAAGCGTATAATCCGCTATTTATCTGGAACCACTAACCTTGGACTTTGGTATTCCAAAGATTCGAACTTCGATCTTGTAGGTTATTCAGATGCAGATTATGCAGCCTGCACTATTGACAGGAAAAGCACTAGTGGTACTTGTCATTTCCTCGGGAATAGACTAGTTGCTTGGGCCAGCAAGAAGCAAGCTTCAGTTTCAGTGTCAACCACAGAGGCTGAGTATATTGCTTCTTTGGTAGTTGTTGCTGTCAAATCCTTTGGATGAAACAGCAGTTGGTGGACTATGGAATCCATGAAGGGAATTGCCCCATCATGTGTGACAACACTTCAACAATTTCAGTCTCCAACAACCCTGTCATGCATTCCAAGACCAAGCACATAGATATCAAGTATCATTTCCTCAAAGATCATGTGGAGAAGAGGAATATCCATTTAGAGTACGTGGGAACAGACAACCAGATTGCTGATATCCTCACAAAGGCTCTTGACTCCAAGAGATTTTCTTTTCTCAGAGGAGAAATGGGTATGCTTGAACTTAAATAAATTCCATACTTTTTATTGGCTAACTTGTTTGTTGAGTCTAGGTTGAAATTCCTTTTGGAATCAAACCGCTTCTGTTGAACCGCCTGTGCCAAAACCGCAAGCTTATCCAACCGCCTGCATGCAAACCGCAATTTCCAAACCGCTCATGCAGTCTGACCGCTTGGATCAAAACCGCGTTTCAACAAGAAGTAAAGTCTGTCTATTTTTATTGCTTATCTTAATTAAAAAAAAACTGTTCAAATTCCTTTATTTATTTTTTAGTCCTTATTTTTGACATAAGGGTATTTTTGCAAATGTTTTCCCTCGTTTATTTCAAAATTAAGAGCATTTAATGCTAAGGGGACATGAGCATTAAAAACCCTCATGTCAGCCGTCATTTAGAGAAGTGCAGAAGGTGAAAGGGTGCAACAGTTGGTTTAATTCAATCATTCTCTCTGACCAACTGCCTCCACCCCTTCACCCTATATAAACCTAAGTTGGTGAAATTCTTTCTTTCTTCTGCCAACTCTCTGCACACCGTACTCTCTCTACCAAACTCTCTCTCTCTCTAAAACCCTTTACAAAAACCCTCATTTTTCTTATTTAATCATCAATGGCAACAACTTCAAAACCTTCAACTTCAAAAAGGCAAAGAGCATCTACCACTGCTAGGGCAAAGAAACCTATCTTGGAAATGGTAACAAATCTCTAACCCTAACCTTTAATTTCTTCAGAATCTGCCATGGATGAACTCATAAACTGTTCGTATGCCCTGTTTAGATTTTTGATGATTTTGAACTGATTTCTTGACTATTTTTGTTGATAATTGTTGGGTTTTGCTCGGATTCTTGCATAGACTCTAAATATGTTGCTTATTTCATGATCCATCCAAGTTTAGGACACTGATTTTGATTTATTCAGTTTCGTGTGTTTGAAAACCCATTTTTGTGTTCTTGAAGTTTGTTGATGATTCTGGGTAAAGGATGAATTTTTAATGATATATTGTTAATCTCCTTCCCAATGTGATCATTTTGATATGTTATTTGCTTATTTTGGTTAAGTTTCATGAATCTCTGTTCTTGGTGTTCTTGAATGTTCTTGGTGTTCTTCACAAAACCCATGAACTGTTCTTGAAAAATCATATATTTTGGTTGCCTTGATTCTGAGGAAGTGTTTTCCAACACTTAGAAAATTTTCCAACTTTTTCAGAAATTTTGGATTTTATGTTGGTTTGAAACCGCTATTATACAACCGCTTAGGAATTTTTTTTGTTTCAAACCGCTCCTCACCTATTCAACCTTAACCGCATGTTCTAAAACCGCATTTTCAAATACTTTGAAACCGCATGCTGGTCAAATTCCTTCCTTCTTTGCTTTTGAGATTTTACTAAGTATATAGGCTGGAAACCAAGAAATTCCTCTCTAATCACTGCTTGCAGTGTGGGATAAGTTTGGATTACAATGCCAAGTATTTAAGTAATCTTATTCTCAAGTCCTCATTATTTGTTGAGTATTCATGGTTTCACTTGGGGTTTGACATTTTCAAACCGCACCTTTGCTCAACCGCTTGGTGCTCAAACCGCGTGTGAACTATGAATACACAAATGGATCTAACACTTGAAATTTTAAATTTGTAGGATCCAACTACTTTCCTACCTGGGTGGGAAGTGAATGAGGAAGAGCTCAAAACTGATGCTCTAGGAAGGGAGTTGCTGAGGAAGCTCAGAGTTTCAGGCATCCTACCTCTCTTCACCAAGAAGCAGAATTTCATTGTGCCATCTTTCGTGGATCAATTCTTTGCAACCGCTAAGAAGGATTCCAGAGTTCTTGAGCAAGGCCAAAAAGTCTCCTGCCTGACCGCTGTAGTTGAAGGCATGAAGCTCTCCATAGACTATATTGACATAAGAAGACTCTTCAGATTTACTGTTGGAGGAGCTCCCTTAGAGGTTGATCAAGTTATCCAAGATGCTGCTGCTCTCCAAACCGCCAAAGTAGATACCTTATCCAAGAAGTACAAGAAGATCCCAAGAAAGAACTTTGGTGAGCTGATGAACTTTATAGGTCATCTAGTGGGGAGATCCATTTGTGGAAAGACTGGAAACCACAACAATTTTACATCCCAACAATGGATGTACAGTGCTGCTATCTTTATGGAAATCAAGCTACACTGGCCAAGAATCCTTTATTTTGAGATTAAGGACAGCATTGAGACCTATCAGTCCAAGGTCAAAGGTGAAGATCAGAGGTGGAGACCTTTCTGCAGGATCTTAACCGCTCTGTTGATGGACTATGAGCATTTAGATGAAATGGTCACCAAGAATCCAGATCTTATGGTGGACTGCTCAGATGATTGCCTAGGATTACTTGCTTGCCACACCTTCAGATATGCAAATGGAGATGCATTGTACAAATCTTTGTATGATGCAGATACCTATCCCAGGGAAGGAACCATATGAGCTCAGAGACCCCTCAACCGCTCCTCAGACTAAAGCTACCAAGCGGTCCAGGAAACCCCAAGCAAGAGCTGAACCGCTTCCCAAGAGGACCAAGACCGCTCCAGCATCCAAACCGCCTACTGCTGATGATGGAGCTGGGACTAGCAAAAGGAAGAAATCATCCAAGGAACCTGAACCTGAAACCATGCATTTGGTGGATGAAGATGATGAAGAAGAGGAAGATCCAAGTATTCCCAACTTGGTGGCTAGAGCCAAGAAAGCCAGAGATGAGATGGCTGGTTTGACTGTGGAGGAACAGATGAAGGTTCTCCAAGATAGGATTGCTAGATTGGCAAAGGAGCAGGCTGAAAAATATCAAGCCAAGGGCAAAACTCCTGAAGCTGGAACCGCCTCAACCCATGAACCGCCTCCAGAAACCCAACCGCCCCCAACTCCTCAGACCTCTCCTGTCCAATCTCCAAACCAATCCCCAGTCCAATCCCCTGCCAACTCTCAATCCAGATCCCCTTCCAAAGCCAAATCCATAACCCCTTCCCCCATCAAAACCGCACCACTTCAGGGGGAGAAACCTAAGAGGAAGAAAATGGCCGCCAGAAAGAAAACCTTCAAGAAATCCAAGCATGTCCATCTCTCATCCACTCCCTCACCTCCCAGAAATTCCCCTCCTCAATCACCTCCTCAAAATTCTCCTTCACCTTCCCCCAGAAAATCACTATCACCCCTATCTTCTCAATCCCAATATAACTCACCCCAACATTCCCATTCCTTGAACTCACAACACTCCAACCAAACCCCTACTCATTCTGCCTATCAACAATGGCAGTCCAAGCCCTCTGCTGGACATGCCACATCCAAATCTGTTAGGGATGATCCAACCCCTGTCAATTCCCCTAACAAAAACCGCTTCCCTACACCTAACCGCTCTAAATCCAACACCCCTTCAAAATCTCCAACTCCTCACAACTCACTAATTAGACAAAAGACTCCTCCTCAAACAAATCCTCAAACCCAAACTGCTCCTGAAACTACCCAAACACAACCGCCTCCCATATTTCCAACCGCCTCTACATCAACCGCACCTCCTTCTGACTACTCCCAAATCCTTCAAACCATTACCCTCATCCAAAGCCAACTCCTAATAAACCAGGGTCATGTAATTAAGCTAACCGCTTCCAATGACATCCTAACCGCTACCAATGCTTCCCTCCAAGCCTCTCTCACAAATCTATCTGAATCAAACCTTATCCTTCAGGCCAAGGTAGAATCTCAATCCCTGGAGATGGCAACCCTTAAGTCAACATTGCTTGATGCCATTAAGGGGGAGAGATCTACAGCAAATCCTCCATCCTCCTCAACCGCTCCAGATGATCAAACCGAGTCTCTTATCAAAACCGCTGTTGAAGAAGGATTGGTTAAAGCCTTGAGTGAAATTCAAGAAAAGATCTGCAATTCAATCGATAAGGAACTTGGGGATCTGACCTCAAAACTAGTTACCACCTTAAACTCCAGACCGCAAATGGCCCAGATTGTCCAAACCCCCTTGAATTCCCTTCGAGAAGATGTACTGGAGCAAATTGATATATTCAAGGTGGACTCCAAGGTAAATCTGGACTGTGTTGGAGATTCTTCCATGGCTAAGCTGAATGAGATCCAAGATGAGTTCAATGACTGCTTGGACAACCTCAGGGAAGGATTCAACTCCAGACTTGGCTCAACAGTCAATGATCTCAAAACCTCCCTGAAGGTATCTGTGGACTTTGAACCCATGGAACAAGCCATTCAAGCTCAGACTGCTGCTGTTCAGGAGGAAGTGCACACCATCTTCAATTCCCTTTACTCTTCCCTCCATGTTCAGCTGGACACTATCAGAGACAACCTTGTGGAAAACACCAAAGCGGTTGGTGCCACAAATTCCACCTCTGCTCATTCTGTCAATGCCTTAAAGAAGCTTGAAGCTACTCTCACCAGAACCGCAGAGGAAGTTAGAAGACTAAGGAAAGCATTTGCACCAGACCAATCAAGAGCTGGGCCAAGTGGAGCTGAGCATGAAGTGAACAAGCCGCCCCAGCAGTAAACCGCTTTTTCCTTGTAATTTTTTTGGTAAGTTTGGACCGCACTCTCTTTGTATTTTCCTTTGTCCAACTTACTTCATTTTTGTTTTTTGTAATCTTGTAATTTCCTTTCATTCCTGTACTTGTAATCATCTTAGGAATTAATGGAAATTGCATCATGGTTCCAAAACTTTGTTCATATCAAACTGCTTGTTTGTAGAACAATGAAACCGCTTATGGTCTTAAACCTCATTCAAATATTTTTCAACTTAAAAATTCACTATTTTGAATTGATGTTTAAACATTCAGTTTAAACCGCACTTTGAACTTAAACTCATATTTTTAAGTGCACTGAATGCATTTCTATACTTTTCAAATTGTAAGTTTCTCAATCTTTCAAAAGTATAGAAATCTATAGCTTAAGCTAGTGTGTGCATTAACTTGGGACATGACTTACCATGTTTATTCTTATGGACATGTTTTTACCAAGTATAATGTTTGCTTTTGCTGTAGTAGGTAATGGCATCAATCAAATAGGGGGAGATTGTTGGGTATGCATGTTTTAACCCTCCTATTTTGTATTAGATTTGATTGATACCATAACCTCCTATTTATTTTAAGGACTTTAGGACCCTATGTAATGAAGCTTAGACTTCAATTTTTTAGCTAAGTCCATTTTATAGAATAGGTTAAAATTAGGCTTGAAGACTGGCTCAAGAATCATTGGACATAAGGATTGCAGTTCTGAGGTTTCAAAACCGCCTATCAAGGAACCGCTTGGCAGAACCGCTTGTAGCCTAACTGCCTTGTAATCCCCTATTTTTGAAACCGCCTGTATCCCAAAAATGCAAACCGCACTCTTGGAAATCCTTCTTCTGGTGGAACCGCTTTCATGTCAAACCGCCTTTCTCCAGAACCGCTCCAATGATTGGCTACTTGAAGTGAACCTCTTTTGACCGTTGGAATCCACGTCAGCAATATCAAAAGTCAACTACCATATCTTGTCACGTGACTACTTTTCAGACAAGATCTGCAAGGATCTTAAAAAGGTGACAGATGTCCTAACCACCTTGATTGCAGCTGAGGTCTGATCAGCTTTACCTGCATCAACAGTTCCAAAGGACAAAAGTGGTTGTTGTGGACCAATGGGATTGCATCAAGGAGATATTCTACAACGAGTTTGTATCCAACGGCTAGTTTCTTGATGCTTGGGTATAAATACCCCTAATCTTCACCATTTGAAGATTGCTTGAATCTTGAGAAATTGCTGTGTTCATGAGAAGTTGAAGCTCTGCCCAGAAATTCTAAGTCCTTTGAATCTTCATCTTCATACTTCAAGAAATATTCCCCAGCCCAGAAATCAAGCCTTAACACATTCAAGAATCATTGAGCTCTACATCTCTCAGATTTAAAGAGCCTTGATCTTGAATACATACACACCTCACTTGTTTAAACACATAGTTTATTCATTTGAGATACACTGGTTATAGTCTAGGATTTGTTCTTCATAGAAAAGATTTTATTGCACTTTGTAATCTCTCAAATACTCAATATAAAATCTCTCTTAGAAATCCAAGACTAACCATCTTGGTAGTGGACGTAGATCGTTTATCGATTGAACCACTCCAATTAGCTTGTTCATATACTTTACTGCATTTATATTTTCTGTGCTTGCTAATTATTTATCTCTGTCTTTGTTTGATCTTTATATAGTTATCCTTATTGTGAAATTGTGTTTGGAGTTAACATTGTCTAGACTTCACTTTTGCAAACTGCACTTTCAGTAAACCTCACTATCAAACCGCTTTGCAAAACCGCCTCTCACAAAACCGTTTTGTAACTTCATTATTCCGCTGTGCATTTTATAACTCTACTTGCAGTTTCTTACACTGCAAGCGGTTTTGTAAGTATAGAGGATTAGTTTTAAATTGAGGGTGAAAAATTTATTACAGTTATTCCCCCCCCCCCTCTAGCTGTATTTTCACCCTTGTTGCCACCTTTGGGACCAACAGTCATCACCAATTTGGAATTCCCCAAGGTGATTTTTATGTTAAAGCTACCAGGATCCTTAAGTTTGGGTGGAATGTGAGATTGGATCACGACACTTACATTTTCAGACATAACCATGTGCTCCCCTCTTCTATACCTTTGTTTCTGGGTATTTAATTCCTTGAAAAAATTGACATAAGATGACAATAACATCCAATAATGGTAAATTGATGTTTACTTTGGAAAACATGTCATATATTTCAGAAAATTACTTCTCCATCTTTAGCCTTATTATTCTACTAGGGAAAGGTAAGGGTGGTACATATGGTTTGGGAATTGAGGGTTTTTCTTTTTGTTTACCTCCCAACTTATTTGTACCCTCATCCAGAATTTTCCACATTAAGCTTATGGGAAGATGAGGAAGTAGGAGAACATACCTCATGACTTATTACCTTACCATTCCTCAATGCGGTTATTACATTAGCATGCTCCCATTGGCTAGGGAATGTGCCCGACTTATAACTTTGGAGGACATTAGCAAGTTGACTAATTTGTGTCTCTAATTTATTTATTGCCGCTTCATGGGTATTCCCTTATTGAATTTGCTCCAACCTTAGCCTCTCTATTTTTTGGGGTTGCTCCAACCTTAGCCTCTCCATGTGCTCCTCCCGTGATTGTTTGGGTTTTTGATCTTGCGGTTGTGGTGGAATAGATTGAGGTGGAATAGGGTGGAGAGGTTGGTTGTTATTCTATGAAAAGTTCGAATGATTTCTCCACCCTTGATTATATGTGTTGGAGTAGGGATTGTTGTGAGGAGGTCTTGATTGATACCCATTCGCCAACTGAGCCTATTCCTAAAAATCAGAAAATTGTGCACTAGATGGGCACACATTTGTAGCATGTGAGTTCGAACAACAAGTAGCACATAAATCACGAACTTTATTAGAAAAAGCAGAATTATCTAAAGAAGCAAGTGTGGAAAGTTGGTTAGTTAATTCAGTTACTTTCTTTTCTACCCTATCAATAGCACTTAATTCATAAATTTCCTTAGTTTTCCCCCTCACTCCCTTCGGTTGAGAGTTAGCATCTAGCATGTCAAAAATCTCTTTCACTTGTTCGGAAATTCTCTCACCCATTGACCCCTGCAACATTATCTACCATAAATTGGTGCATTTGACTTAATCCATCATAAAATGTTTGATTTCAATGGAGAACAGAAATGTCATGGTGAAGACATTGAACTAAGAGCATCTTAAATCTCTCTCACGTTTCGTGGAATGCATCACCAGGTCTTGCTGAAAATCTATAAGTTTCTATGTTAGGAGTAGTGTTGTCAAACGGGCCTAAATATTAGTGGGCCTAGTAAAAGTCAAGCCCGACCCATGTGAACATCGGGCCTTCGGGCCTAATGAATATGTTAAGTATTAAGATTGGGTCTTCATCTTGTTTATCATTGCCAGTGACAATAATTTGGTACACTCTCTGTCCCAAAATGAAAAAAATTGCTCCTCATCAAGGCAAATTTGATTTTGGGATGGAGAGGTACATTTTAATTTAATTAAGGCTCATACCGAAGAACTGTAGAGAAGAGAAAGGTGGTGATTGGGATTAGATTGAGGAAGTTAGTAGCATAAGTAGCTGTTGTGTCTCGCAGGCCAAAATAAAAGAAGCCCATAGCCATTGATATCCTGCAATACCAACAGAAAATTGTACCTCATAGAAATTATACAATTAGGAAAATGGATATATATTAGAATGATATAACAACATTATATAATATGGCGTTATGATGGTTGCGTTAATTTTATGTAGCCAGAGCTATTACAGTAAGTTGGTATCATTGCAATAAAATGTCTTCTTAGATTGTACATAACTCAAATTAGAAGGCCCATGTCAACTGTTTGGTCGAGCCGGGTTGGGCTTTTCATTTTCGGGTCGTATGAGTTCACGGGCCTACCGGGCTAGGCCAAAGAGGCCCAGTTTTTTTCGGGCCTTCTAATTTGAGGCCCATACCCCTAAAAAATCAGGTGGGCTGGATCGGGCCTATGGGTCGGACTCGATTTTGACAGCTCTAGCTAGAAGACACAATGAAGGGTGAGAATAAAATCTATGTATAAACGATTGACACATCTTCCCCCAAGTTTCTATTCTATTTGGTGCTAATGTCATGAACCAATTTTATCTGCATCCTTAAAAGTGAAAGAAAAACATCGCAACTTTAATTGATACTCCATGACTCCCGTAGTTAGAGGAAGAGACTGTACAATGGTCAAGTAGTCATGGATAAAGTTTAAGGGATTATCCGTAGTTCCCCCGTGGAAGCCAGGTAAAAGATTAAATTATTGTCCCTTAAGTTCATATCCTCTTGCCACTGGTGACAATACAATGCAAGATGAGTATGCATCAATTTTAGGACGAAATAGTCTTTCATGTGACGTTCCTCTCCCATTTTTATTCCTTGTTCTTCTACCTTGGTGGAAACCATAGAATTGGAATGTAGATTCATTAGTTTGTATTACTTGCAAAGGGCACAAAGTAGCTCTAAATCGGAAATTGAATCCATGAATTCCGGGCACCTGCAGGGGTGAGAAAAGACAAATGAGATTAGTTCCACAAATCTCTTAAGAGATAATCGAAGGAGAAGGAATAGAATATGGTGTTTAAAAGAGGTAACTTAGTACTACACTACTATCTATGTTAACATATGGGGATGAATAGAATATTATCTATGTTGTTCATCTCAATCTGTACTACACTAATACATATGTACTCCTAAATTGACATGGCATATCATATTTACATGTTCGACCTTTGTTGTTTGATCTCGATTCATCTTCAAGTTGGCTTGATCTCAGGCCTCAATAAACTCTTGATCTAATTCACCATGGATTCGTCAAATCAGAGATGATGTGCGCTCATTTGCTCGCACATCTCTGATGATCTGACGAATGTTAGACAAATCTAAACAATCGAGCACAAAAGAAAAAGAATTACAATAAAATTGAAATACAATATACAACATAAAAATTAACAAAGAAAAAATCGTAAGTCGTCGTCTTGAATTTTCTTGAATCCGAGCCGTGTTAGACACTCTCCTTAAGACTAATTCGCCCCCTCACTACGAGTGCTCGAGGTCTTCAATGGACGTTAGTCTCCCAGAATAGAACGGATGAACCGGAACAACTTTGCACTTAAGTTTTTCGACGAATTTCCCTATGCTTGGACAAAATCACCATGGATATTTCTCTAGGAGGCCAAAAGAAGAAGATAACAAACTGCAAGAGGGAGGTGGAGAATTGATGGAAAAAGAAAATCAACTTTCATTATTGTGGGTCTCTCTACTTATAGCTCCACTAACTCTCCCATGAATACCCAATTAATCTTAGTATTAATATGAGACTCATTAATTTATATTCAAGAAGTTTAATACCAAACTTTGTAACCTCAAATTCCAAAGTAATGATCCATATTAATCTCTCAATTAATCTAGGAATTATGAGACATCAATATTGGTGTTAACTTCTAAAAGTTACACTTTAACCCACTTACTTTGAGATATCATATCTTTCTCATCCAATACCAAATTGGAGATCTAGATATTTCATTTGTTGGAACTTATGTGAAATTGTGTGATAAAAGATGAAAATTAAAAGTGTTTTTTGAAATAAGAGTTTTTGGTAAAGTTTAGGTGTGTGCGCTAAAAAGGGCGTAACTTTTGATTCCGAATGAACCACGGAACGCACAGCATATCAAATCGAAGCTCTTTTCGAGACGGACAAAAGTCATCGGGCATAGCCCCATGACACAGGTTTTTATAAACATAAAGCTCGAATCTTGGCAGTCAAATGATGTGCTGAACTAATTTAATCTTTGTAAATTAATATTAAAATATTTTTTTTAATATTATTTAAATTATTAATTTAAGTTCTGGATAATGCCAAGATTTGATTTTTGAATTAACAGTTTCAACTATCATAAACTGTTGAAAATCTGTGTCTGAATTTGAAAAGACATGTCTTTTCAAAACTTAGTCCTATATAAACCATTTCAGATTGTGTTCCAAGATACACAAAGTTTTCATCTTCTATTTCCCTTCTATCTTTCTCAAAGCATTTAGTATATTCGCCAGGGAACAAGTTCTTCGGTAAGAACTTGTTCCAAAGTGTTGTATCCTCAAGCCAGACGTCCTAAACTAGAAGCCAGGGGACGAATTTACTGCTTAGACACTGCCAAGCAGGCCTCACTTTGAAGAATTTGTAGCGTTTTCAGGTTTTTATTTGCTTTATAATTTGATTTTGATTTAAATATTATTATAATTACTGTTATTGATATTTCTAATTATAGAATAGTAGATTGGTTATAACATCATTTTCATGTTCTCACAACGTGGAACATGAACCCACAATAATCTTTGTCAAACGACAAACGATTCATGTAAGGAAAATACACAATTTTCTTCACATATAACAAATTTTTCCAACAATTCCCCACATGAAGGAAATTAATGACGAGTTTGGTGATAGAGTCCGGCAGACAAAAACTTGCATACGATAAGTGTGGGAATGCGCATTGAACCTTCGTTCGTACAAGCATATTTACTCTACTCACAAGTCGGTAGACGCGATGTCCTTGAACCGTTATGCTTTTTGTGTAGCTGATCATATACTTGACACAAGTAACGTCCTAACATAGTTCTATTCTCATAGCTATGTTCATTCATGGCCCTGAACATTTTGCCTGATTCTGTGAGAGGGTCTAAGAATTGAGCCTCACACAATTCTCCTCAAAGCGGCACCACTTCTCTCTCACATAGGTGATATCTTAAAGGTAACCCGTATTACCCCGCTCGAATTTTCGACGCGTAAGAATCATTAAAAGCCATAAGCTTATCCTTGTCCTTTCGGGATGTCACTAACAGGAATGGACTTGTGGTTGGTTCCCCCACAGTGACGCTGCAAGTCTTTTAACAGTTAGGTTGTCCCATTGAATCTAGTTCTTGGGATCTCCAGTCATCTAGATTGGGTTTTCCGCTGTGTTTAACTTTTAAGAGGCTTACGTCTCATTCCCCTCATCGAACTTTCAATTAACTCTCTATTTAACCCTTTGGTTAACGGATCCGTTTTTCATTTGACTTCACATAGTCAAATTAATTGAGAGTAGTTCTCACATGGTATTATGCCTTAGACATATATGTCTATACTACCATTACACATATTGCTATATGTCTTTTCAATCATAAATTGACTTTAGCAATATACCATCTTGCTAACACAAGCTTTATCCATTTGATAATTGTTAACTCAAATTCATTTAAATCTCAGCTATTTCATATTGATCATTTCAAAAATTTCAAGAATATCCACCTTATGGCTTGTTTAACAACAAGTCTATTAGTTTTTCTTGAATTTGAATCAACAGATCAAATTGACTAGAATTTTATTTAGTTAACATATCATTTTTGGATTTAATTAACAAAGTGACGTAGTCACTCTTGTTTAAATCCACACAATCAAACCTTTAATGTCATTATCTTTGTACTTGTCTCTAGTCATACAATGACTTTACAAACTAGCACATTTTCTTCTAGGTTTCATTTCTTGAACCGTTTCAACACTTTGATCTATTTCATTAAAAGTATCATATATTCACTTCCATGAATTTGACATCAATACTTGATTTCCATTGATTTTTATATATATATATATTCAAACTTATTGAATCATATATAACAAACCAATATCCACAATTGTTATGAACATAACTCTTGAAACATAATCCACCATTTAGTAACCAAATTCAATTTCTTTGGTAATTGGACTTGCTACATTGCAAAACACCCCACATTCACAAGTGTACGTAGGCCTACATTTCCATACTTCATATGGACATCTCATTGTTTTCTTGGAGAAACCTCTCCAAGAGGTAATTATTATCCAAAGTATACCCAACCCCACATTTTCGGAGTAGTCCCAAAATTAGCAATAATGCCAATTTTCATTATTAATACCATTTGATCATGATATACATTATGGACACTTTGTTTCATTGCTCATGTACAACAAACCTCGCGGGTTGTTCTATGTAAATTTTCTCTTCTAAATCGACATTTAGAAATGTTATTTACATCCATTTGATGTATTTCAAATTCTGCTATGCAGCAATTGCAAATATAAATCTTTATTCTCGTGATGAGAGAATAAGTATAAAAGTAATCAAGGTCTTTATTTTTCTTGTAATCCTCAATTACAAGTCTAGCCTTGTACTCATTGATTTTTTCATCGGTCTTCATTTCCTTTTGAAAATTCACTTATATGCTAGTGATTTACTACTCGGAGGTAAATCCACTTGTTTCCAAGTGTGATTTTTCAAGATGGAATCACTCTCACTTTTAATGGCCTCTTTCCACAAAGATCCTTTCAAAGAGCTCAATGTCTTTATAACTTTGTGATTCACTTTCTGTCATGGAGGTTAGAAAATCCGGGCCATAGAATTTTCTTATCCTACCTCATTTGATATGTCGAGGTCATGCCTCTTCTTTATCATTCCTCATGATAAGTTTCTTCTTCTTCTATTGAATCATGAATCCGTTTAAATGAGTTTGCCTCATCTTTTAATTTATACGAAAACATATTCTTAAAGAAAGAAGCGCTTCATGATTCTATTATTGAATCTTGAATTTATAAACAAGAATTCTATAATCACAACTATTGTAAGCATACCCAACACATAATGCAATCAATAGTATTTAGGGTAACATATACACAAACTATATTTAATTATGTTTTATCACTACCTCTTTATTATGTTGATTTCCAACTTTTTCTTAAAGAGATAAGATTCAACATTTTGCTTTTTAGCAAGCAATGTTAAAGGTAAAAACTTATATTTTACCATCATCTAGTGAATAACATTCACACCTCAAGCATCAATATGACTTGATTATATTTTTTCAAGCACATATCACATTTTCTTTGAATTCCTTTTTAACGTAAGGAATATGATCTAACTAACGAGACTTATTCTTATTATTGATCACTAATTCAACTCATCGGTTGATACAATTTCATTTCATTCATTTAAGCATCATGAATATCATTCTTGATAATATCATGTTTGACATTAAAACCAAGTTTGACTTTCCAAATAAGCTTGACTTTTAAAACCAAGTTTGACCAACTTATCTTAGAGTTAAGCATTTTGATTTGCTTCAACTTCTTCTCCAAAACTCTATTCTCTTTTTCAACACAAAGACGAATAGCAAAAATCTCAACTTTCATTTATATGTGAGGTAGTTCTTGAAATCTTTTCAAGTGTGAAACAATTTCTCAATTATTGCTGTCACTTGAGAATTTCTCTCAACACCATCCATTTGGTATGGTTTTCATGAAAGACCATTTTCAATTCTTTCATTTAACTTTTCATGGTTTATGAAGTCCACTATTTTAAAATCAAGAGCACGGCCTATAATGAGGTTCATTTCAGCCGCGTTCTCAGATTTATTATTTATAGTCCAAAGACTCTCATAATTATTTCACCATTTTCTAGGTACTATATACGTTATATAACGAATTCGACAATCCGTTAAGTATATAATTCCAAAAAAAATCTCATGCTTCAACCGCACTCACGGATTAAACATCCGTCTAATTTTCACCCAACTTTATAGAATCTTTCTTAAGAAACCTCACAAGTTTAAGGGTGGTCAAGTAGAACATCTATTGTTGCCATCACTTAAAGTTGAGGCCAACAAAATTTTCCAACTTCTCATTATGTGAGCCGAAATACTTGGAACAACCACATCCCATTGAAGATATTTCTCCACACAAGGAGCCTTCCCCAAAACATTGACTTTAATTTTTCAACAATTAAACACCAAATTGTAACTTTGTTGTTACAAAATAGAGCTCTCTAATAAAATTAGAGAATTCACCCAAAAATAAATTATAATTCATTAGGGGAATTATCACAATTTATTTCTTATAAAAAACCATATTATAAACCTCTAAATTTCTTTAATGAAATTATAATTGGAGGTTAACTATTCCAAAATTTTAAAGGTCTCATCTTGGAGTATCTCTAAATTAGAAATTACCTTCTCATTCACCAAATACACAATTTCTTTTAGAAGTTATACTTCTAAATATTTTGTGTCATTTGTCATCAACAATAGGATTTAACTACTTCCTTTAAGAATTCATATTATTTTTAATCTTTTGACATTAGTCACCCATTTCAATTATAGGTTTAACAACTTCTCCTAAGAAGCCATATACTTTAGTCCTTGTGATATATGTCAATCTTCACAACAATTGAATTCAACAACTTCTTTCAAGAAGCTCTATTGTTTTAATCTTTGTGACTTTTGTCACTATTGACAATAATAGGCTTTAACAACTTCTTTCGAGAAGCCCTATCATCTTTGTCAATACATCGTATAAGCAATACAACGTTAAAGATTACATCTTTATCCGTTCATTTTCTCAACTTAGTTCAAAAGAACTTTTCATTTATAAAATGCAACGTTAAAGATTAAATCTTTATCCGTCCATCTTCTCAACTTAGTTCAATGAACTATTCAATTTTTCTCAACATGATTCTTGTAAATTATAAGAACGTTAAATACGATATCTTTAACCGTTAATTTTCTCAATTTAGTTCAATCGAACTTTTCAATTTTTCTCACTATGATTTTCATGAACCATAAGAGATCTATCATTCATTGTATAAACACTAGAAGTGGCATCACCACAACTATTTTACACAATCATTGCAACATCCTTGATGTTCATCCGCAAGTCAATACATCATTACTTCTTTCAGAAACTGTTCTGTTCCGAAATTTATATATTAATATGTACATGATAAAATACGATCTCCACCGTTCAGAATCTTCTCCTATGAGTCTTGAACATGCACACCAAATTTCAGTCCGATCCAACGGTTAAAGAAACGGAAAAATAATTTTTACCACAGATGATCACTGAAAAAATGTGCTGAAATTTTCTTCCGTCTCGTCCATCGTTTTCCAATTCTTTTACCTCTTTCTTTGATTACCGCTCCACCGAATTTCCAAATTTGTAATTCTTTCTCAAATAGAGAATTAGTCTTAAGATTGTTAGACAAATCTAAACAATCAAGCACAAAAGAAAAAGAATTACAATAAAATTGAAATACAATATACAACATAAAAATTAACAAAGAAAAAACCGTAAGTCGTCGTCTTGAATTTGCTTGAATCCGAGCCATGTTAGACACTCTCCTTAAGACTAATTTGCCCCCTCACTACGAGTGCTCGAGGTCTTCAATGGACGTTAGTCTCCCAGGATAGAACGGATGAACCGGAACAACTTTACACTTAAGTTTTTCGGCGAAATTTCCTATGCTTGGACAAAATCACCATGGATATTTCTCTAGGAGGCCAAAGGAAGAAGATAACAAACTGCAAGAGGGAGGTGGAGAATTGATGGAAAAAGAAAATCAACTTTCATTATTGTGGGTCTCTCTACTTATAGCTCCACTAACTCTCCCATGAATACCCAATTAATCTTAGTATTAATATGAGACTCATTACTTTCTATTCAAGAAGTTTAATACCAAATTTTGTAACCCCAAATTCCAAAGTAATGATTCATATTAATCCCTCAATTAATCTAGGAATTATGGGACATCAATAGTAATAAATTTGCAACGTATAGGTGAAGAATAAAGCTTTATTTCTTTTTCTTGAGAAAATATCGTATACATGGTATGGGTTATATACTTACCCTAACAACTATACATGGAAAGGATATACACAAAAAGATAAGAAAATATATTGTGATCACCTCAAATAACTACAAAGATATGCATGACCCTTAACCAATTCAGCCGAGATAATTACTGAGATATGGCCCGAGATCTTTGGCTTGATCCACGAAGTCTTTCACTCCCCCTCAAGTTGGAGCATGGAGATCACGAATGCCCAACTTGCCAACCAAGAATTTAAAACGAGCTGCACCAAGTGCTTTTGTGAACAAATCAGCAACTTGGTCATGAGTTGAAATTTTACATGGAACAATGTCACACGAGTCGACTCTTTCACGAACGAAGTAACAATCCATCTCAACGTGCTTCGTCCGTTCGTGAAAAACTGGGTTATTGGCAATGTGGCATGCCGCCTGGTTGTCACAATGTAACGAAGTTACTTGTGTTTGTGGAGCTTCAATGTCACGGAGCAACCATCGTAACCAAACAATCTCACTAACGGTAGTAGCCATAGCCCGGTATTCAGCTTCAGCAGAGGAACGAGCCACCACCGACTGTTTTTTGCTTCGCCATGATACAGGAGCCCCTCCCAGAGAAATGAAATACCCAGTACAAGACCGACGGGTTATGGGGCAAGCTCCCCAATCTGCATTGCAGTAGGCATCGAGGCTAAGAGTTCCATGTGAGGGAAGGAAAATCCCTTGTCCAGCCGTGCCCTTTAAGAACCGTAGCACCCGCATAGCTGCTGCCCAATGAGTACGCTGAGGTGCCGAAATGAACCGACCGAGCTTGTTTACCGCAAATTGTATGTCCTGACGTGTGATCGTTAGATACACAACCGTCCGACCAAGCGACGATATTGTAAGGTATCAACATACTGATCATCATCCGTGGGATTAAACTTTAAGTTTTGTTCCATGGGGAAATTGCTTGGCCGCCCTTGTAGACCAATCTCTTCAAGTATGTCCAAAGTGTACTTTCGTTGACTTAGGACTATCCCTTGTGATGACCTAGCCACTTCAATTCCCAAAAATATTTCAAAGTTCCCAAGTCCTTTATGCCGAATAAATCATGTAGATGTTGCTTAACATGTTTGATCTTGGTATCATCGTTGCCCACCGTAATCACGTCATCAACATAAATCAAAGCTGCCACATAAGTCGCAACATTCTTGAAGATGAACAAGGAATGGTCCGCCCAAGATTGTCGAAAACCGATGTCAAGAAGAGCCTTAGTAAACTTGTGGTACCAATTCCGTGAGGCTTGACGTAGCCCGTATAAGGATTTTTGAAGCTTCGTGCACTTTGTCTCTCCTTCTTTCGCAAAGCCTTGGGGAATTTTCATGTACACATCCTCTTCTAAGTCACCATGGTGAAAAGCATTATTCATATCAAGCTGATGGATATGCCAATTCCTTTTCGCAGCCACTGCAAGAAGACTTCGGACGGTGACTAACTTTGCAACTGGCGCAAAAGTCTCATGGAAGTCTATCCCCTCGACTTGTGTAAAACCCTTTGCCACCAAGCACGCCTTATAGCGCTCAATCTCGCCATTTGGGTTGTATTTTATCTTGTAGACCCACTTCGAATCAACGACCCTTTTCCCATCCGGAAGTGCTTCAAGTGTCCATGTTTTATTTGCCTCCAAAGCATCAATCTCCTGTTTCATTGCGTCACGCCAATGTTTGTGCTTGACTGCCTGGTAGTAATATTTAGGCTCATCGTTTGACGTGACGGCTGCGGGGCAAGAAAAGCTTTATGATTAGGAGAAAATCTTTGATATGAGACAAAGTTAGATAGAGGATATACCGTCGAGGCTTCTGAATTGGGAGTGGACGACGCATGGTCAATAGAAGATGGCAGCGAAACAACATACTCTTCAAGATGCTTCGGCTGGTACTTCGCTCGTGTACTACGGCGCTGGGTATCAGCAGGAACTTCAACTTGAGTTTGCTCAGAAACTTGGTCACCTGGTTCTTCATCATTTGAGTTACTTGGCTCAAAAAACTCAGTTTCTTCTAACCCATGATCATTCGGCCCATGTGGGCTGCTTGGTACTTGATGATTTTGCTCATAATTTTGTAGGCTTGATCCCACAAAATCTTCATCATTCATGCCACTTACAGTCTGGTCCACTGACCCAAGACTCACGGTCTTGTTCATTCCCTTGAGAGGAAAGATATCCTCAATGAACCTCACATCTCGCGAAGTATAAATCTTCTTTGTTTCTAGGTCAAACATTTTGTACCCTTTTTGAGAGTACGGATATCCGATAAACACACAAGGACGGCCCCGTTGATCAAATTTGTCTCCCCCTTTCTTGGTATCCTTGGCATAAGCAAGACAACCAAACACTCGAAGGTGATTGAAAAAAGGTTTCTTTTGGAACAAAATTTCATACGGGGTTTGATTATTTAGAACTTTTGTGGGTAAACGGTTGATGATATAAGCGAAGTTAAAACACACTCTCCCCAAAATCGTTTTGGTAACCCCCGCCTCGGCGGAGAGCCCTAGCCATTTCAAGAATGTGTCGATGTTTTCGTTCAACTACCCCATTTTGTTGTGGTGTGTCGGTACAAGAGGTTTCAAGAATAATACCATTAGAAGAGTAATATACCATTATTTCGTTGGATTGAAACTCCCCCCCATTATCACTTCTAATTCTTTTAACCTTCTTTTCAAACTGAGTATCTACCATCTTGCAAAACATAATGAGATAATCACGAACTTCATGTTTGTGTTTCATCAAATAAACCCAAACACCTCGACTAAAATCATCCACAATGGTTAAAAAATAGTGTGCGCCAGAAGAAGATGGTGTTTTATAACCTCCCCAAATGTCACAATGAATCAACTCAAAACAAGAACTAGTTTGAATATTGCTAAGTGGAAACGGAAGTCTCGTCATTTTTGCCTTTAAGCAAGAATCACAATGTCCCATTTCTTCCTTAGAATTACTACCACAAATACTATGAAAATACTTAGAATTTAAAACAGAACTGTGACCTAATCTCTTGTGCCATACCCACTGATCAACTGTTGCTACCATAGCGCTTCGTTGTTTCGCTACCGGCTCCAAATGATATAGACCGTTGCTGCGCCTACCCATCCCAATCAGAGTCCTCGAAGCTAAGTCCTGTATCACACAAAAGTCGGGAAAGAAAGTTAGGGCACAATTTAGGTCCTTAGTTAACCGACTAACAGATAATAAATTGCATTGAAAAGCAGGCATATTTAGGACGCTTTGGATCTTTAATCCATTTGGAAGTTCGGTATCGCCAATGCTTTTAACCGGTATGGTTTCTCCATTAGGAATTTTGACTGGTATTTGTGTTTCCGGTTTGACTTGTTTTTCAAGGATGTTGCCATTGCAAGTAATGTGCTCACTTGCTCCAGAATCTATTATCCAGGAATCAATACCATTCACCTTACCTGCCATGTTTGCTTGTTGGAGGATTATGTTGTTCCCCACCCGATTTGTCGGAGAAGAAGCTGCACCGCTATATCTTGCTTCGTCCGAGAACCTGTGTATTGGACTCATCCCGCCGGTGCAAGATTTGCCTTTCCCGTCCCTTTTGCCTTAAAGCCACTGGTTCCTCCCTTCTTTTTTCCCTCCGGATAGCCAATGATCTCGAAACAATTTTCCACCGTGTGATAAAATTTCCCACAGTGAGTGCATTTGGGTTTCTCCCTTTGCGTCCCCTTACCATCATCCTTTCCTGATCGCTGCCCGCCATGAGCCTGAAAAGCCGCCGCCTCAACCTCAATTCTTCCAGTCGTGGCGATCTGTTTCTGCTTCTCATCTTGTGAAACTAAGTGATATGCGGTTCCTAAATTCACGATGGGTTTCATGCCTAAGATTTGGGTTTTGATGGTCCCAAAACTTGCATCCAAACCCATCAAGAACTCATACAGCCGCTCTTTGTCCTTCATTTCAACAAGCCTTTTCGGTGCATCACAAGTACAACCCGAACATTTACATCTGGGAGTTGGCGCGATTGAATTGATTTCATCCCATAACCCTTTCAATCTTGTGTAATACGCCGAGACTGAGAGCCCTTCCTGTCGTGTCATGGTGATGGCACGTTTGAGTTCGTAGGCCCTAGGTGCGCTCTCACTTCCAAACCTTTCCTTCAAGTCCTCCCAAATTTCCTGTGCGGTGTTGGCATGCTTGACGCTGTTCCTAATTTCTTTCTCCATTGCACTGTTGAGCCACCCCTTTACCATCGCGTTGCATCTCTTCCAAGTCAACAGGTCTGAAGCTCCCTCGTTTGGGACTGAGATGGTTCCATCGATGAACCCATATTTGTTCTTCGCAAAGAGAGCATTACTCATCTCTTCTGCCCAATCAGCGAAGTTCCCATCACAAAGGAGATCGCTTACAAACACGGTGTTAGGATTATCGGATGCCGAGATGAAATACGGTGACGTAACATCTATCGTTCCTCCACCAGCAGCACTGACTTCAGCCTTGGTTTTGCCGCTGTCGTCCTGTGTGTTGGTCATGGTTACGATTCAGAAATTTTGCGGAAGTCTAGATCGTAATGCGCTCTGATACCATAATAAATTTGCAACGTATAGGTGAAGAATAAAGCTTTATTTCTTTTTCTTGAGAAAATATCGTATACATGGTATGGGTTATATACTTACCCTAACAACTATACATGGAAAGGATATACACAAAAAGATAAGAAAATATATTGTGATCACCTCAAATAACTACAAAGATATGCATGACCCTTAACCAATTCAGCCGAGATAATTACTGAGATATGGCCCGAGATCTTTGGCTTGATCCACGAAGTCTTTCAAATAGTGGTGTTAACTTCTAAAAGTTACACTTTAACCCACTTACTTTGAGCTATCATATCTTTCTCATCCAATACCAAATTGGACATCTAGATATTTCATTTCATGTTCTCACAACGTGGAACTTGAACCCACAATAATCTTTGTCAAACGACAAACGATTCATGTAAGGAATATACACAATTTCCTTCACATATAACAAATTTTTCCAACAACGAATCCTAACTACCTATAATTATTTTCATTGGTATCAGAGCCATCTCTCGACGACACAGGAAGCTGATCCTTGAAGGTAGTCACTGTGAATTGTCACATAAGTCACAATAGGTCTCCTATTCTTGATAGTTCAAACTATATAATTTGGAAGGCTAATATGTGCATTTACATTAAGGCTATTGATCAAAGAGCTTGGTTGATTATCATAAAAGGTTACTCATTGCCCTTAGTCGAAGTTGAGTCTTTACCTTCTGATTCTACGAAAGAAAAAGTCATTGTTTTGAAATTCGAAGAGACATGGAACAATGAGAAAATTGTTGTGGCCAATTAAAATCAATGATAAAGTCATGGGTGCCATATCTCATCATGTAGAGATGCACATGTTCAAACTCATTGCTAATCAAAATGTTGTTGAGACTACTTGAAAGTTCTTCAACTTCATTGTGAAAGTTCTAAAAGTGTTAAGCAAACAAAACTAAGAATTTTAATGAATCAATTCGAAAATCTTAGAACGGATGAAAGTGAAACAATTATAACTTATTCGGCTAAAAGTTTGGATATTGCGAATGAGTCTTTTGCATTAGGAGATTCAATTTCTAATGCCTGGTGGCCAGAGCTCATGACTTCCAACCTGGAGGTCATGAGTTCGATCACCCCCCAGAAGTTAGAGGGAAGACTTTCTCTCCCTAGGATTTTCTAGGCGCTTCTGTGTGTATGTGTGTGTGAGTAGTGAAAAAAAAAAAGAGTTTAAAAAAAATGTTAAAATTTCTTCTCAAAAGATTTAACATGAATTTTTTTGTGACTGAAGAAGCATATGATGCTGAAATCTTGAGTCTTGATAAATTATTTGGGATTTTAAATGTGTTTGAAATGAATTTGTTAATTCAAAAAGATCATAAAAAAAAAATCAATTGCTTTTGCTAGTGCTGCTAAAATTTCAAAAAAAATAATTGTTTTATCCACTGAAATTGAAAAATCGTATTTGGAGATATTAAAACGTATAAGTAACACGTATTTTTAGCAGTGTTCTAAAAGACTCCGCCTAAGGACGCCTATGCCCCGCCTAGGCGCTAGGCCCCTCTCTGACGCCTAGTTCTAAGCTCCGCCTAGGTCCCGACTAATCTCGACTAATCCCGATTAGTCCACGCTTAGGCGCTAGGTTCGACTCCGCCGCCTAACATTCGCCTAACGCTTTTTAGAACCTTAATTTTTAGAATCTATACTAATATAACAACAGGATGGTGAAAAGTTGGAGCCAAAATCAGGGGTATTTTAGTAATTTCACGCGGTGGTAAAATTGTAGATTTTGTAACCCCGGATGACGTGGCTGGCGCTGGTTGGTGGAAAATTTGGCGCGTGCGTCACACGCGCCGACAAAGGCGCGTGGACGAATGGGTTTTTCTTTTTTTATTTTTATTTTTTTAACTACGCCACGTGGCGAACTCGATTGGCTGGATTTTTTTACAGAATTTTATTTTTTCACCCCTTTTTTCGACCTCAATTATTTTATAATTTTTTTTCTTTTTTTTAAATTTTTACATCAAAATTCATAATTTTTTTTCCTCTTTGATTAGAGACTAAGTTCATTTAATTTGGCCACAAAAAAACAACATTCTTTTTTAAATATAAATTTCTTAATTATCCTTTCTTTATTTTTCTTTTTAATTTTTCAATATCTTTTTTTTTTAAATTAATTAAGTGTGAAGTATATTTTTTTATTATAAATGATGATAATAATAATCATAATTTTACTTTTTTAATATAAATTATTGTTTGTAATGTTAGTTCTTTCGTTTCAAAATCTGACATTAATTTCTTAAACATATTAAGTAATAGTGTATAAAATATTCCTTGGGACGAATATATTAATTTATTTTTTTACCCGAAGTAGTATTATTTTGTAAAAATTAATGTTTATAATGTTCGTGTCTTCGTGTTAGAAAATAAATATTAATTTTTGATACAAGTAAATTCATTGAGTCAAAGGAAGCATTATTTTTTCGATATAGAAAGTAGTATTAATTATGGGATGAAAGTAATATTCATTTTTTAATTGAAGGAATTTTTTTATCTTAAAAAGTAGAATTTTTTTATATGTCAAAAAAAAAGAATGAACATTGCTTTCTTCGTCTCAATCAACATTTTAAAAAATAATACTACTTTATTCGTCTAAAAAATTAATGTAATATTTTCAGACGAAAACACTAACATTACAAACATTAATTGCAGAGGCGAATGAAGTAGTATTATTTTTGGATTAATCATTTCGAATCGAAAGTAATATTCATTTTTGAAATATTGTAATATTAGTGCCTTCGTTTCAAAATATGACATTATTTTTTTAAACAACTTAAGTCATATTTTATAAAATATTCATTGAGATGAAGATGGTTTTTTATTTTTTTAGCTGAAGTAGTATTATTTTGTAAAAATTAATCTTTATAATGTTTGTGTCTTTGTGTGTATAAAAATAAATATTATTTTTTGAGACAAGTAAATTCCTTGAGGTAAAGAAAACAATTTTCTTTTGATATAGAAAGTAGTATTAATTATGGGACGAACGTAATATTCATTTTTTAATTGAAGTAATTTTTTTTCCTTAAAAATTTGAATTCTTTTTTATGTCCAAGAAAAATTAACATTGCTTCCTTTGGCTCAATGAATATCTTAAAAAATAATACTACTTTATTCGCCTAAAAAATTAATGTCATATTTTGAGATGAATGCACTAACATTACAAACATTAATTGCAGAGGCGAATGAAGTAGTATTAGGTTATAAAATATTAATTGGGATGAAGGGAATAATGCTCATTTTTTTGGAAAAAAAATATAGTATTTTTTTTGGGTTATTTATTTTGAATCGAAAGTAATATTCATTTTTGAAATGTTGTAATGTTAGTGCCTTCGTTTCAAAATATGACATTACTTTTTTAAATAACTTAAGTAATATTTTATAAAATATTCATTGGGATGAAGATGGTATTTTATTTTTTAGCCAAAGTAGTATTATTTTCTAAAAATTAATGTTTATAATGTTAGTGTCATTGTCTCAGCAAATAAATATTAATTATTTGGAAAAGTAATCTATCTATCTATCTTCTATACTAATATAACAACAGGATCGTCAAGAGTTGGAGCCAAAACCAAGGGCAATTTAGTCATTTCACGCGGTGGCAATTTTGAAGATAAAACACGAAAGAAATCTGGAAAACTTACCGTCATTCAATACCATTCATAATAACATTTTTATCCACAATGGCATTCTTTTGAGAACATGTAATTCTTCTCAGTTATTGACCAGCTCATTAATGTAAGGAGTACATTTTAATGAAATTACAATCTGTCAAAATATAGAAATTGCCTTTGGTTGATTGCATACAAGTTGTTTGATGAATTGACCATGAGAATAACTAAGATGTTGAGCAGGATGGTGCTCGAAATATAAACCTTACTTTGTTGTCGTAAAACTAAACATATTGTTTTCATATTGTTTTTTTTTTCTTTTTTTATTGTAAAAAACTCTCCAATGCAGTCAGTTTCAAAGGGTGTCCTTAAACGTCTTTTTTATTGTAAAAAACAGTGGTCAGAGGCAGTTTAAACTTTAAACTTTACAGATAAATGCTGGCACTTGAGAAAAGATGAACCCTTAAGATAGTGGTCTGTTTGGATGCCCCGAGCTTTGCTTTCGCAATGCTTAGAATCTAAAGAGTAGAATTGCCATCTAGACCTCAAGGCAGCATATCTCGCATAAGAGTTAGCCATATTTGGAAGTACCGACACCCTTCAAACCGACCGCATTGGAGAGTTTGTTAGCTACTAATTGCATTTGCCGCTAGAGTGGTCTCTTATCCCGATTGATGAGGGTAGGAAATAATTTCGAACCGTTGAGGAATCGTGATCCTCATCGCTTCATTGATAACATTATACTCTCTCAACCCAACAAATTTTTAGCTTTTAGACTTTTCAAAGTCATCTTGGCTTTCTTTTCGACTGAAAGATGTCTGTGGATTTACTTCTTCTTTAAAGATTTTAAAAAACATGAGATACATAATAGAAGCGTTGCTTATAAAGGTTATATTCTTATCTCTCTTCTACTAAGGGGAAATATGTCAAGTTGATGCAAAATGGTCAAAGTGACTTTGAGAAGTTAAAAATCAACTCTCTTTTTTGGGTTGAAGCCTGAAGGGAGTACATCTGAACTCAATGTCAATACATCGACCTCTATGACGACATCTCTAAATTATATTTAAAAGTATTTTTTACTTAATGCTAAAATTAAAAATTGTTATATTATACAGGGAAGAGTCGTGTTTCTACCATGAAGCACGCAACAAAACTTCTTATAAATCCCGATGTTCCTGAATTAAAAGAATTTGATAAAAAGTAAGTCCATTTAATTCTAATGACGCATTTTAGACACTATTACACGTTTATGTTTTTTTTTTTTTTGGTCCGTATGATTTTAATATTACTTTCACTATTTATTTAACAAAGCGTGGCAATGGAGTTTCATCCACGGGTCACGCCTCACTACTATAACAGATGATAGCAAGTTCATCGGTGGTGACGAGTGGTTCAAAATCGAAGATGTCAAGACTATAGATGAGTTGCTCAAATGTAGTGAGGTACAAAGCAAAATTTGAATAAATTTTTATTCATTAATAGTATGTTGGTGATTATTGAACTATATATTAATTTTTACAGTGTTGGCTTATACACTACATTCGCCGAAATAGTTGATGTTGACCCGTATTGTAATCGGTACTACCAAGCTTGCAAAGAACAAGAAATGTAACAAAGGAGTTGACAGAACTCAAAGTGGACAGGATATTCGTCACTCTTTATCACGTTTACCCGCAATCCAAAGTGGCCGTAGATTACGAGATTTGTTCGTAAGGAGGGCTAAGGCCAGAAGATAGGGCTGATATTATATGTCGAGTTTTTAAGATGAAGGTTGACGAATTAGTAAAAGATTTGAAGGAAAAGAAGATTTTTGGCGAGCCTACTGCACGTAAGTCTTTAAGTCCACCGTTTTTTTTTTGTTTTTGTTTTTTTTCTGTTGGTAACTGTCATCAACTTGATTACTCTTATATCAATACATTTATAAAATAATGTCCTAATAAAAATTAAAAACAGTTTTGTTAATTCATCAAGCATGATACAATAAGATTTTTTTTTAATTATTATTAAGATTTTAAATTTAAACAATTATTCAAAGTGTAATCAAATTTATCAAAAGTTTCAGTTGTACTAGGACGGATTATATGTATAATTATTTAATTTTTATGTGAAAATAATTTTATTTCTTCCCATGCTTATTTGATACAGTTGTTTACACTGTGGAGTTTCAAAAGCGAGGTCTTTCCCATGCTCATATTCTTCTTATGCCAACATGTTATGCAGCTACAAATTTGAGTTCCCCACACCGGATGATAGACCAGGCGCCCCTATAATTAGTTTCAGGTTTGGGTGTTATAAATAAACTGTTAGCTTCTTCATTCTGAGATATGCCTGGTCTTAATTGCTCATGTCCACCTAGCTCATGAATTTTGATAAAATATTTGTGATCAATGATGTGTTTTTATCCCTCATTAGCTGAGTCTTCTATTACATGGATCTAACTACATGTTGTTTTAATGATCTTGCAGCGATGCATCTTTTAGATATCTTGGAGGCCCTATACTGTTCAGGAATTTAAACTTTGGCATAGATCTAGGTAGCATTCTGGCACGTAAGGATAGATATCTGGATGGTTTTGTTTCTGTTGCTCAGTAATGCTCAAGTACTTTTTTCTGTTTTATGCACATCATTTTAGAGTGGTAGGCATATCATACATGATTAGCATAAGAACCATAAAATTATTGTGGTGGTTGATCGTGGTTTTCTTGCATCCGCTATTATCCGAATGGAAGCGCTTAATATGAAATTTGGTTTGAAGTAAATGTTTCTATGTATTAGCTCAAGAGAGTATGCAATCAGACGATATAAGTAAAATCATTTAAGTATGTAAATACACTCAAAGCTGTGTTTGGTGAATGTTTGATCATCAGGTATTGACAGCAATTGGAAACTTCTGTGTTTGGTGAATGTTAGATCCCCTGTTCAGAAAGAAGAAAAATTAGAGCAATTGTTTTCTTATTTGTAAATTCTAAACTTGGGGAAAGCCGAGGGTTGTACAACCTTCACTTTTCTTAATGCATGTATTGCTTGCAGAGTTACATTTTATGTGTAGCCAACACAGAAGTTTCTCCAATCTCAAGGCAAAATCTGGGTCATGACCATATTATCTTCAGTGGTTTTGGTATTTCATATTCTGTTGAATTGGATTGGTATGATGAAGCTTGGGCATGGCCTGGTTGGTGCTGCTATAGCTGGTAACGTCTTGTGGTGGCTCAATTCGTATATGTAGTCTCTGTGTTTTACTGTAGGAACTGCCTGAAGTTTCAAAAAATGAGATTAAAGGGTGGAACATCTGTGTACAGCAATGGTAATGCGCGGAAGTTGACTAAAAGAACAGATAAAAGTGCATGTTAATGCCAGAGAGAGTAGATCTTACCCCATCGTGGAGATACTCCAATCCCCTTGCTACTTCCAGAGCTATTTGCACCCTCAAATTCCAGCTCAATGGCGGTTTACACTCAAATCCCACTTGCTACTTTTCGGAAGGTTTCATTTTCCTATTTGTTTTCTTTAACCTTTATCTTTGGTGGCGGTTTCATGATTTTCTATTCATAGTTACACGTCATTTGGTAACATTCGTATCGTTATTTAACAACATTTCATTTTCTTTTCCTATAAAAAAAAAATACTTCACAACATTCCAAAGCTAAAGCTTCCAAGAGTTATGAAGATTGCCATAAGATGGGAGATGAGATGGGAGTAAGGAATCTTGATCGTCTTTCTTTTGTACATTTTGGCTTTTGTCACTGTTGTTAACTTAGAGTCTGGATCAGGCGTCAATTCTTAGGAACTACGAGAACATTTACTGTTTTATGAGATGGGAGTAAGGAATCTTGATCGTCTTTCTTTTGTACATTTTGGCTTTTGCATATGAGATGGGTCATTGTCAGTTCTTAACTTGGCGGAGGTTGTTACTGGAGGAGCTGATGCTGCAAGCAGTGGAGGCGCTTTCGATTACTTTAATACTCTCGCCAAGAACGTTACCGTCCCCCCTTACTGGTGGGAGTGCTGGTAGTAAAGAGTTAAACAAATGGATTGATGAGAGGATTGCTTATTGTGAGTCTCCTAATATGGATTACAGGAAAGGTGAAGTTTTGAGGTTACTCCTTTCATTGCTGAAAATAGCTTCTCAAAGATTATGGAAAATTCCGTTCACCTTTTGGCACTGACACTGCATCAAAGGTAAACTACTTAATGTGCAAAATTTGCTTCCAATATCTTTGTCACCATTAATTATGGCACAATAAAGCATAATCATGTCAATGCTGAAATGCATTGTTTATGATGTGTGAGCTCAACTTGAGGGAACCGAGACATGCCCCCATCCCTCCACGTTCTATTTGTGCTGGCTACATGATCTTTCTGCTATTTATACTATTGTTCTCTCCCCTCCCCGCAGTATATTATCAATGTTCTTATTTGATTAACTCTCTAGTGATCCTTTCTAATATACATACATATATATATATATATATATATATATATATTTAATCTCATGGTGAATTACCGGCTATACCGATGGAACAAATCTAATTTTTGTGTTTGTGATATCGAAAGATATTCTTTTCAAGGATTGTCATGGCTTGTAGTCCATGATTGTACCGTTAGAAAATTCAATTGCTAGATTTAGTCTTAGTCTGACTTGATACATGAGCTCTTTTGCTTTAAATTTGGTTTACCCTACCATGCTAATTAGAAAGGATGGCATCCTAACGAAACCAGAAAAACTCTTTTCTGAAATGTCGTAAATTGATAAATTTTGTGACAATGCAACACTTCCTTTTGTGCGTATCTGCCTAAATGGGCGAATCAGCTCCCTCCATAATGTCGTTTGGCATCATTTTTTTTTCACATTTGCATTTGCTAATGTGTACTATTTGTTTTTCTGGTGGATTTGTTTTCTTTTTAGGAAAGTGACGCTCCAGAATTAGCTGTTGCTAGACTTTTTGCTTCTGCAAAGAAGAACGGTGCACAATATAGTGAGTATGGTACTCTTGCCAACTGCTTGCAAACATTGCCTTCTGAAGGACAGATGCTGGTATTTTGTGATTTTATCTGCACAATTTTGCTCTGCCCTTTGGGAAGGTTTCATTTACTAACTGTTGGGTGTATATCACTTAGGCCACTGCTGCTGAAGTTCAAACTCTTCTGGTTTCTGGTAGAAAGAAGGAGGCTCTTCATTGTGCACAAGAGGGCCATTTATGGGGCACAATGTATTCAATCTCTCAACTTTGTGTTAAAAAAATCTTTTGTGTAATGCTTCTGATCACTATTTATTTACATCACAGGGCTCGGCAGTGGAGGACGTTTCTAACTCAATTTGGGACGAAAGAGTATGAATTATAATTTAGCACTGTGTCCATGAAGTGTTAATGGATGTTTCACTTTTATTGTAACTCTGAGGGCTTCAAATATCTTTTTTTTTCCCCTTTCTTTTCTTTTTTTTTGTGTGTGGCTGTGGCCTGTGGGGGTGAATAGAATGGAATGATATGCACATATATCATATTTACATTGTTTAAGTGAATGCTTCATGTATGTATGGTGTTTTACATGGAGTTCTTGGGTTACATGAAAAGATAGTGGGCAGTGTGTATTGGAATAAGTTGTGTTATAAGAAAACAACGTTCATTGTCAAGCTCATTCTCATCTTGATGTTAACATCATCGTTGGACTTTATATAGCAATGTAGATCATGGGGGGTTTATTAATGAAAAATGTCAAATTTGAAGATTATTTAGGGACGGAGGTAGTATTTTTTTTTTCTTAGCATTACTATGCTCCCGTCGAATTTCGACGGGTTACTGACTAGTACTAATATAACAACAGGATCGTCAAGAGTTGGAGCCAAAACCAAGGGCAATTTAGTCATTTCACGCGGTGGCAATTTTGAAGATAAAACACGAAAGAAATCTGGAAAACTTACCGTCATTCAATACCATTCATAATAACATTTTTATCCACAATGGCATTCTTTTGAAGAAACAAGTGTTCAGTTTGTCTTAATGCTGCGCTATCAAAGGTCCCAAATCCAAATAACATTCATAAATAACATATAGAGAAATAATAAAATTATAAAAAATGTTATTAAATTGGGTTAACAAAATGCTATGTTAAAAATTTGTTGGTATCTTTAATTAAATCCATTATCGATGCAATCAATAAAATATCATTACCTTATTTTGTATCCAACTTTAATATATTTTTTATGACTCTAACATTGCCCTAACATTCATATTCGGGTTTCTAATTGCTAAATAGAAAGTTCTTTCAATACATACCCACAAAAGTATTTGAGAAAGTTTTTTTTTTTTTTTTTTTTTTCAAGAACGATTGAGAGAGCTTTTCAGCAATCATGTATGCGTAATTTAAATTGTGTACGTATAATTTAACTATGCTTTAAATATATATATATTTATTTTGTGACCTTATTTTAATATATGTACCGACAGGCGACAATGTAGTATTTTAAAAAAATTATAATGTAATAAACATCTCTATTTTTATTGTATTTAATTAAATTTTAATCTTTTAAACGTTATTAACTTTTCGTGCATCGCACGGATGTACTGCTAGTTTCTTTTAAAATGAAATTTGGATTCATTTGGATTTTAGGGACAAGGCGTGGAGTTGAAAAAAACAGTGATGCGAGGTTGAGTGAAGCTTTGACCACTTCAATAAAGAAGAAGCAAGAGAAAATAAAATATAATAAGTCAAAATTTGAAAAAAAAAAAAAAAAGTCAAAAGCTTTTCTCCAACTCAACATATCATTTTACTAATTCCATCCCAAACCTAAATGCTAACGACACACAAACAAATAGTAAAACAAGGAGTGCTCGTAGTAAAACAATTCCCAGTAACCAAAAACGATAGCGTCATTTACACATCGATTCAAAATTCCTCGATCTACACACACTCGCAAACACACACTACACACAGTATACAATTTCTATATCTAAGTTTTAGATCTCTCTCAAAGTTCCATGGAAATGGCTTCAATTTCGTCCAGTCCACGAACTGTCGAAGAGATTTTCAAAGATTATAGCGGTCGTCGTTCCGGCATAGTTCGTGCTCTAACTTACGGTAATTTTCTCAATTTATTTCTTCATGTGATTTTAGTTTTTGTGCTAATTTTGATCTTTAGTGTTATTTTGCTTAATCTATTAGCGGTGTGTTTTTTCTGTTTGTTTGCTCAGATGTTACTGAATTCTATGGAATCTGTGATCCAGGTACTTTCTAATTTTGAAATTTTAATTGCAGATCAGCTATTTTTTTTTCCTCTCAATTGAATTTTGAAATTTACTGAATTTGGCTGGGCTAATCAGGATTTTTTTATATTTCTTTTTTGTCGAATTTGAAATTACTGTGATTAGTTTGGATTCTTAGTGCTTATTTATGCTCTATGTACAAGCATTATACATGCAATCAGTATGTTTGTGTCGATAAAGATACACTATTTTGGGTTGTGGTTGTTGTGAATTTGTAATTTTTCTGGTTTAATCTGGTCTTTGCTAGTTAGGTTTAGGAAGAACTTTGGATGGGAAAATGAGTTGAAAGGTTGGTATTCCGTTTCGCTTGTTTGTATTTTTAATTGGTGTAGTATTAATCGGTGTTCTTAAAGTCACTCGCCTAGGCCCCGCTTAGGCGCTAGGCGGTCATGAAACACCGCGATTAACTCCAAATCCGCCCAGAAATACGTTCACTCAGAAAATATCGCCTAGGCCCCTACGGCCGACAAGTCGGGCTGAGCGTTGCCTACCACCGAGATCCACCTTGCTGTTTAAATATTTTTATAATATATTTGGTCCTAAGACCGTGTCATTCTTATCAGTATAAATCCGAAAATCCTCGTTGAAACTGAAGTCGTGTGAATTGATTCAATAAAATCTCAAATCTCAATCTAGGACTTATATACAAAATTCCCATATCAGTTTCCCCCTTCATCTCAGTTATCTCTACATTTTCATCTTCGTCAGTTCCTTTCATTTTAGACACCGATTGTTGAGTCAAGGCTTGAGAGGCTTCGCCATCCTCCTTCTCACAGTGACATCATGTTATTTCACTTGAGTGTTATAAATTTGTCAAATTCTCGGCCCCTCCTAGGCCCCTTTAATCCCCGCCTAGGTGCTCTAGGCTCTAGGCTCTGCTCTGGCGTCTCCGACCGCCTAGCAATTTTTAAAACCTTGGTTTTAATAGAGAGGTGTTAAATCTGATGAAGGTGGAATTGTGGATGGCAACAGCAAGTGGTTGAGTCCTCTCAATTTTCATGGTTAAGCTCATCTGATGATGGAATTTAAAGAGAAAGGTGGAGTCTGTATTGTTTTAAAGTAGTGATTCCACTTTCTAGAACAAGCAAATTGGAATATTATTTCCTTTTAAGTTCTTATGCTGAAAAATCACTTCTGGCAAAATGCTGGTGGTGGAATCCTGTGATTTTTCATGGTAAGCTTATGTGAAGATGGAAAAGAAATGAGAAAGATTCCATTTTTATAGTTTTAAAGTAATGATTCAACTTTCTAGAACAAGCAAAATGATATTGTGTTCCCTTTCAATTTCCTTGGGGTGAAAAATGATTTCTTTAAGCTGCTATGGGGAGGGTCTCCGCAAATTAATTTGAATTGCATTTCCTTCCCTGTTGCTTTTTGCCAGGGTTTCCTAAAGTAGATGGTTATGGGTCGATTACCACACATCTTCTTACGTTTCTACATGCCTTGAGTATAATACTTTATGATAAGTGTTAATTTTTGTCCTTGTCGGTTTAGAAAAGGAGAATTTGTGCTTGTATGGACACCCAAATGATACTTGGGAGGTGACACTTCCAGCTGAGGAAGTTCCACCAGAGCTTCCTGAGCCCGCACTTGGTATCAATTTTGCGAGAGATGGTATGAACCGCAAAGACTGGCTCTCCCTGGTTGCGGTCCACAGCGACTGTTGGTTGCTGTCTGTTGCTTTTTATCTTGGAGCCCGGCTTAATCGGAATGAAAGGTGCATACTTATTCAGTGTCGTTTTTGGCTGCAAGCTATTGGAAGTTTTACTTAACTGAGTTTTATGAGTTCTTTGATTACTGCATTTTTTCTGCATAAGTAGTTTAGTTTATTTTCTTGTAAATTATTTTGGCTTGTGAATGAAATTGGTGTTACTTTACCTATGCATGCTCAATCTGTTTCTGGTTGCATTAATTTACATTTCTCTCTGGCAACACTAATAGCTTTGTTTATTATTCACTGGTTTGCAATGTGAATCTATTAGTGATTTTGGGACAACTTAAATTCGAGGTAACCGTCTTTTCTGTTATCCAAATCACAGCGAGATACTGCCAATTTAATGACTGCAGTTTCCTAGTTGAAGGGCAAGTCTCTGATCAAATTATTAGTTAATTATCACATATGTTACATGGTCTTTTCATTTTTGCCTAAGTACCTGTGTCAATCAACACAACAAAACTCAACATGGGGGTGTGTGGCTGTTTTACCCTACTCCTGGTGTAAAATCTTAAAATTAGGGCAGATTTGACGTTGGAGCCACCACCCATATTTGGTACTCTTAGCCAACTCATTCAGTCTATTAATGCTGGACAGGGTTCCTTGTACACTTAACATTATCTTTGATAATTTAATACAGGGGCTCTTATGACAATTCTCTCTTGTCTCTGTCTCCCTAATTCCTATAAGCACATTTCTAGATGGGTGTGATTTGAACAGACTTATTACTTTTTAAATATAACTGGGTTGCATATCATGGCAAGACTGGAAGTATGAACTGGATCTGTAAGTGGACTCTCTGAACCCATTTTATACCTCTCTGACTATCATCGCTACATTTTGTGTGTGTGTTTAATATCAGTATCATTACGTGGTCAACAGACAAGTTCAAGTGTACATGTTTTGGCATTCTTACCACTTCAAGCTTTTGATGTTGTTAAAATGTATTTTGTGTACTTGAAACGAAGGTATGCTCAATGCAGAGAAAAAGGAATAGGGAAATAAGTTGGTAGAGAGATACATAGAAGTGGCTTTTTGCTAATTGTAGGCATCCCTAACTTTTTTAGTAAAAAAAAGTAGCCATCATAGATTCATATGATAAGTGAAAGTGTTTTTGGTTGTTTGAACAAGTAGAACACAGATCACTATGTGTTATTAGGAAGAGTTTTAGCATCAGTATCAATGCTACTGACAATGGTAGGAAGGCCAAGCTAACATGGCAACATGGTTTGGCTTTAAATCGTTAGTTACTTACTATATAGTCTAGTCCTTATCTCTCGTGAGAACCAGTTCTAACCATTTCTTAAATGGTCTGCATTTGCAATTTACTACGTGAAGACGGTTATTGGAGGTGAGTACAACTGTTTAACTTGAAAATCTGCCCATTTAGACCTCCCTCTGATATTTGAATTTTGAAGTGTAGAATGTCAAGTTCTTGTCTTCCTCTTCCATCCCAATGCCCAAAGGATTTGATCCAAAGTTTGGTAAAGTGCTAGAGAGGTTGTCTGTGTGCTGCCACTCAGGTGAAACAAGCTCCCATCTTCCCTGTTTGTCCTGCATTATGGAGAAGTTGTGCTCTTCTTGCTCCCCCCTCCTAATCGGTTTTAGTTGACTGGTTGAAGGGTATGTTTGTAGATGAAACTTTCCTTAAAATGGGTATTTTACCATGTTGGTTATATACATATTCGGTCTTCTTACGTGTTTAGGCTTTGTCTTGAAAACATTTCATTATGATACTCATTTCTTCATCTCTGAACGAGCAATTAATCTGAAGATTAAGCATATAGTGCCATCTTTTTGGTTAGTATCTGCAATGAACTGACTTCACTCATTCAACCATTTTGTAAAACTTTGGCATGATTTGAGTACATCTAACTATCAGTTATTACAAGCTTATTATTGATGGACCACTAAACTGAATTTATTGATTGTGATTTGTGTAATAAAATGACCACTTCTTGTTAACGACTTCCATATCTCCTTGAGTATCCAACAAAATCCTTGGAACTGCTGATGTCCTTCAAGTATTCCAAAGTTATAGCCAGTGCCTTTGATCTATTATGGTCCAGACCTTTTGCAGTGAAGTGCATATGCCTGCAATGCAGAGTCTTGTGAATGTCTTTGTCGTTGCAGGCTTGAGATAGCCATGTGAGCATCACATATCACTTTTAAAAGGAAGCACTTTGCTGCCATCATTGTCATGTCTGAGCTTCATATGCGGACATTATTTGTCTAATTGTGGTTTCTGTTTGTTTTAGTTTAATGTTGAAATTTAAATTCCTGAAGTCTGCATTTTAGTATCACTTTTTTCCTCTCTCACCTTTTTTTGGTGTGTGTGTGTGTGTGGAGAGGGGCTTCTCAACATAAAACAGTGATTGCAAGCAAGATTCATTTTTTGATAAGTATTGTGTTTGACAGGAAGCGTCTGTTTAGCATGATCAATGATCTGCCCACTGTTTTTGAAGTTGTAACAGAAAGAAAACCTGCAAAAGACAAACCTAGTGCAGATAGTGGAAGCAAATCCAAGGGCAGCACAAAGGTGAGAGATATATTGACTGGCATGTTTTTATCTTCCTTAGTTGTAGGACTTAGATTGTTGACATTATATAATTGAGAGTTGAATCTATTAGAGTCCACTCAGGAATGACTCACGTACATCCCTAATGCCCCCCCAGGTTTGATACTTTTTCTTAGGGGTGTAAATGGCTCAGTTTAGCTTGGTTTGGGCTAATTTAGAGGTCGAACCGCTAGTAATCGGTTTGGAGAAATCCCAAACCGAGCTGAACCAAACCGCCATAATCTGGTTCGGTTCGCTCTAAACCACGGTCTGATTTTACGGTTCAGACTGCGGTCCAAACCGGAGTCCATATCATGGCCCAAACCACATGACACCATAGTCCATTATCAACAAATGTCGAGATGGTTTTCACAATCTTGAACTACCTTAAAAATGTCAAGATGGTTTTCAGATCTATGCGTCAATAGCATCACTAAAGTATTGTTTTTGGGTCTAAATTCAGTCAAGCAGTTATAAGGCAGGTGAAATGCATTTGACACGGTAGATGTTGTTGAAATCAACCTTATCCTTAACTTTATTCGGTTGGTGGTGTAAACAATATTGCAATTTGCAAAGTAAGAATGTCTACAAATATCTATCTGAACAAAGCTTAGGCATGAAAAATCCAGGTTACATAACGGCGGTTCAATCTTAGGCTCGGTTTGGTATGGTTTGGTTTGGGAGTGCCAAACCACAAGCCAAACCGAACCACATGGTTTGTTAATTTTCCAAACCGAGCCAAACCACTTACGCTTGAAAACCGAACCAAACTGCATGGTTTAGTTCGGTTCGGTCCCAAACTGCGGTTTGAACCGAATCGCTAGTTTTTCTAGAATCCCTCTATCCATCTACATGGGAATTCTGGTTACACACACACAAGCCATCCTAATCTTCTATTCTTTTTTGGTTTCAATGTATTTTTGTTTTTAAAGTGTTAACCTCAATTCCATTGATTGTAGAGAACAAGTGATGGACAAGTGAAAAGCATCCCAAAGCTGGCCGAAGAGAGTTTTGAGGAGGAAGAAGATGAACATGGCGACACACAATGCGGAACCTGTGGTGGAAATTACAATGCAGACGAATTCTGGATCGGCTGCGACATATGTGAGAGGTGGTATCACGGAAAGTGTGTGAAGATAACTCCTGCCAAAGCGGAGAGCATAAAACAATACACATGCCCATCTTGCAGTATGAAGCGAGGCAGGCAGTAGTAGCCACTAAAATACCAACAGAAGGGAAAAAAGATTAACAGCTCAGATTTCGTGGCTGACAAAGTAGTATAGCTTTATCACCTCAAGGCAAATGTCTGTAATAGTGTTAACGTATTATGTTGTTGTGCTGTTTGTTTATAACAGATATTCATGAAAGGGGGTGAAGTCCATCTTCTTCTTCTTTGAATCTTTCTACATGCTTTCTTATATATAAGCATCTCTTAATTTGTTTCCTATGTTACATTTTAGCGACTAACGAATCATTGTCTTCCACTTGCGTTCAATGTTGATTTTTCTTTGTTCTATTTACTTTCTCCCCCCACCCCCTTTACTTAATATTGATCTGCACAGGGTTACAAGAGTTGGTGTGGAATATACGGGTTAGAAATTTTAATTATTCTCCTTTTTAAGTGTCTGGTAACTTAATTATCCATTTTTATCTTGAGGTTATCAGCTTATATTGACTTAGTATTATACAATATTGTATTCTGTCTTATTGCAGATTTTGTTTTTAGATTGTAACCCTTGGTCTATTCGGTCTTACTAGAGTGGATCTTTCTAAGATCTTACTCCTTGGATGAATCACCAGGTGATGTAAACTGACAGGAAAGATTGAATTTGAAAAGTTTTGGACTCTGTGGTTGCTTGGTTTAGATCGACATTTTCAGACATTATATAGTATCTCCACCTACTCTTCTACCTTTAGACCTTATCGCCTACATTAATTTATTGCATCTGCCCTCTTGTGTTGTTTACTGTCTCTATAACCATAACTAACTGAGGCCTTTTCTCTTGCGATCCAAAAGGGTTGTCCAGCTGGCAGGAAGTTCAGAAGATATGGGTTCAAGTCGGTCTGATGGTGCAGGGAAGGAGCGACTGAAATGGACTCAGGATCTGCATGATATGTTTGAAAAATCAGTAACTCAGATTGGAGGTCCAGACAGTAAGTGCAATATCTTCTTTCCTTTTTCTTTTGTTTGTTCGAGTTTGTTATGTGCAGATACTGATTTGACTAAGTTTATGAGTTGAGGTGACTTTGTTCATGGCAATTCTGGTTTATTATTTTGCATCCATTGTAACTGATGTTTGTGTATCATCTTTCAGGGGCAACGCCAAAGGGAATCTTGAAGGCTATGGGAATTTCAGGATTAACAATTTACCATGTCAAAAGCCACTTACAGGTTTCTCTCTCTCCCTCTCCCTCTCTCTCTCTCTCACACACACACACATAAAATCTCTTCCCGGAATTCCCCTCTCACCAATGACCAAGTTGTGCTATTTTTGTATGTTGACTGTTGGGAGTAGATAGCATACCAAGATTATAGTGTTTGTATATTGAAAATGACATTGTTTTATATTCTTGTGTTATTGTTAAGTACGTCTACAGAGTTTTGGCCGGCTGGTACTTTGTTAGGTTTAATTCCAACATGAAAACATCATTCGTATGATTTACCATCTTCTATTTTTATTTTTTTTTGATCGTTCGCCAAGAGTTTAAAGATCTTATTGTCACTTTAGCCTTATTTTTAAAGAAAAAGTCTTGCATGCTCAATTTTTTCAACTGCTGAGCCTGAAGGCTACCTGCCCCTCCATTTGCATTTGTTTGACCTGCTGCATAGCTTCCTAACTGAATAATATTATTTTTCGTTTTTATTTTCAGAAATACAGGATGTCGAAATTCATTCCAGAATCATCTAGAAGTAAGTACAATGAAACATTTGTCCACACCCCCAAAGTCTTTGTATATCATGCCTTCTATTAACCCTTACAAGTCTTTACTTGAAACTTCAGGAGACAAATTTGAGAAGCGAAGCATTTCAGAAATATTTCCAAACTTTAGTGTGACCTCGTGAGTCTCTCTCTCTCTCTCTCACACACACATGCGCCTACACACACACATGCTTCAACATCTCACACCAGATGTTTCATCATTGTAGAGGTGCTCAGCTCAATGAAGCATTACAAATGCAAATGGAAGTACAAAGGCGCTTGAGCGATCAACTTGAGGTATACCCTTTACCCCCCCCCCCTTAATTTTTGGAAAATATTATTTTAGTACCTTTAAATTTTTTACAGGTGCACTAAAATAACTATTTTGTCAATTTCGACCACCTTCACCACTTGTGGTAAAATTTACACAATGATTTTTTGACCTCTTTTGTGCCAAATTTCCTTTTGAAAGTAGTGAGGGCAAAATGGGAATTTCGGCCAATGGAACTATTCATTCAACTGTTCATGGCATCCCTCATTTATACTATAGATTTACGATTATGCTTTTATCTTTCCGAAAGGTACAAAAGAGCTTGAAGCTTAAAATCGAAGCACAATCAAGATTCCTCGAGAGAATTGCAGAAGAATACAAAACCCGACCAACCATTGTAAAGTCAAATAAGCCCTTCTCTCCCACGCCTCTCCCATCCCTATGCGATGAGTCCGAGTCCAATGTCAAGGAATTTGATTCTGATTCCGAAGTTGAGATAAGGTCTCAAGAAGAATTCCGACCTCCAAAAAGGCTTAGGGTTGACGAAAACAACATCTTCCCACAAAGATTTAACTGTACATCTATCAACCCGCTATCGAGAGGGTCGGTCCCGCCATTTCAGACCCAAGAAAACAGCTTTCCATGGATGGGTTTTTGTCAGTCACCTCTAATCCCAGCTTCTTATAGTTCATTCAATTAGCAGAATTGAAAAAGAAAAGATGGGTATTGAAATGGAAGTGTGTTTATATATATCTAGAATAAATACATATAATGATCTTGATAACTAAGTCTGAATTATGGCTAGTTCTCACTTAGTCATTAAGATTGGATAGCTTTTGTATTTCGCTCGTAATGATATCAAATAAATGAGTGTTTTTTTTTCCTTTACTTGCCCTATTGAAATTCTGCTTGCTTAGTTTCCGGGAAAATTTTAAGTGTTTTTTTTTTCTCGTGTGTGTTTTCAATGGCCAGGATTAAACCATTGATATATACATTTATCTATATCAAGTTCAATTCGTACCATATTTAGTATGTACAAGTCTTGAGGCAAAATTTAAGCTTCTTGAGTGGTACTAAGCAGATTCGAAACTTACCCTTTTTTTTTTCTCCAACGCTTCAGCGAAATGAAATCAGATAACAAATATAAAAAACGCTCAACACAATATAAAATATTTTCAGCGCTATATGAAAACACTAAAAAATTTTGCGGTCCAAAAAAGTGTTTTTAAATAGCGCTGAAAATATTTTACTTTTGTGTTTAATGCGCTTTACATTTGTTGTTTGTTGTCTGATTTTCATTTCTCTGGAGTATTAAAGAAAGTTCCATGTCCTAATGTCCTAAGCTCACATATATATACAACTTTTTGATAAATGCTTTTAAGTTTGTGGAATAATTAATATGAAAAATCACAAAGTAATAAGGTACCATTAATATATATATGCATATATAAGATTTCTGATTAATACAAGTCCCAAGTTCAATTTCATTTTAATTACCATCTACTTTAGAAAAAAATAAAAATAAAAATAAAAATAAAAATAACACACTCTCCCTATCCATACCTCATCTAATACGTACTTAGCTAGATAAAATCTACTTGGACTTGAGCTGATCATCTTTCATTAAACAAGCTACTACTATTCATTTATATATATGCATCTTATTTATAGAGTCGCGAGCGGATTCTAACGTGGTGATTTGAGCAACTCGAGATATGATTTTCCGGAAGGACCTTTTTTTCTGATGGAAAGGCGGTACTCGTTGAACGTCATGGGACGATATAGGGCGGGTTGGTCTTCAGTGACAAGCTCTTTAATAGGTTCAATTGGTATGTCTCCCCTTGGATTGTAGAAGAATGCAAGGGAGACTCTCTCTACTGCAGAATTTACTATCACTTGATGCTCCACACTCTTGTACTTTGCATTGCTTAGAATCTGTTATTAAGAAGAGGAAAATTAATAAAAATAAAATGTTAAATAATTAATTAATGTAGATATCATAAAAATTAAACGTATTTTTCAATAATTACAGAAAAATTAAATAGCCTTCAACATGCAAACTAATTGAATGTAAAGATAGTGCAATAAATTGTGAACAAAGTAACAATATGGGATTGGAGCATACAAAGCCCAAACATTACAAAATGGGCTTCATCTCTTTCTTTTTAGATCTGGTTCCTTCTCATCAGCTTTTAGGGGGGCTTAATTTTTTAATTTTATTTTTTATAATTGTTTTTGTCGATTTATAAAACTTCAAATGAGCAAGTCTTTTTTTTTTTTTTTTTTTTTTTTTATATTAGAAAAAGGAGATTTTGGGGTCATAAAATATAGATTTAGAGTTCAAAACATCTGTTTTCCAATTAAAATTTCAGATTCATCAAAATTATATTCAAATCTGAAAGTTTTAACTTGCTGATACTTTTAACAATAAATTTAAAAATTATAATTGAGAACCAGTTTTGCGACTTAAATCTAACAATAAATTTAAGATTTTTATTGTCAACCAGTTTTGTGACTTAAAACAGCTTATTTTAATTGAAAATCTGACAGGTTTAAGTGAAAATCTAAAGTTTTAAGGGCATAAAATCATATTTTCCCATTATTAAGAAGAAAAAATAAATTTTACTATATATATTACTTCAAAATGGTAGCTTTCTTCCTGGTATGCGTATGTGTAAAGAGAGAGAGATTTATTACCTGAATTTGATCACCAATGTTGATAATAAAAGCATTAGGAATGGGATTAACAGTGAACCAGTGTCCGGCTCGACGGACTTGAAGGCCGGAGACATGCTCGTCCGGCAAGAGGATGGTCAAAGCCCCTGGGTCAGAATGTGGAGAGAGACCCAAAGCAAGGTCCGGCTGAGGACATTTTGGGTAAAAGTTAGCCCTCAAACTAGCTCCAACATGGTCTTGACCTCCAAGAACTTGTTGAAGGTAATCTTCATCTAATCCGAGGTTTATCGATAAAACCTTAATTACTTTCTCACAAAGCTTAGCTAATTCTTCATTGTACTCTGCCACCACCTCCCTATATTCCAAAAAATTAGATATTAATTGCAGAATGATAAAAGGATTTTTTTTTTTAATTTTAATTAGATAAATGGAGAATATATGAGAAAAATAAATAAATAACTGTTCCAAATATGCTGGTTTTATTTGTAAGTTCTGATTTATTTAATAAAAGGAATGTTCTTATTTGCTCCCTTGACTCAATAATGCTACCACCGCATAAAACTCATTAAACACGTGCTCTATTAACTAGGTCAAAACGCATATTTCTCTCAAACGCCCCATTAATCCGTACGTTGATAAAGGCACAGTTCCAAAAAAGTCAAGTCAAATTAATTAGTTCATCATTTTTCCACCACCCCTTAACGGTGGCGCGTGTCCTTACCTGCAAGATTTCGGCAGGCTAGGCCACTTGTTCACATCCCTCTCTGTCGCCGGAAGATAATTAAGAAAGAAATAGTCACTCCAATCCAACTTAGCCCCCTTCTCCACCCCAAGGCGGCTCCCGTACCCCTCGTAGGTGCTTGGGGAGTTTGCATAGGTCAGCTTGTCCTTGGCGGGCAGGTGAAAGAACTCCCGCCAAATGTCCCGAGTACGGGACATCAGGTGGTGGTCAACACCATGGTTGACCACCTGAAAGAACCCCCACTCACTGCACGCGGTGGAGATGAGTTGGAGAGTGTTAAGTTGTGTGGATAGGTCATTAGAGAGGAGATTGTTAAGGTCAATGACCGGAATGTTGACCTCACTAGCGGCTGGGAAGGGGTTTTGGGTGGTGGTGGTGGTGGTGGAGGCGGGGCGTTTGATGTAACGTTCAGGGATGACACATATACCGCTGTCGGATAAGGATTGGACTCGTACGATTGGTTCTGGCCAACTTTGTAGGCAGTTCATCATTTTTCTTGGTTATGTTTAGACTTCAGTGTGTGTGTGTTTGAGAGAAGATATTAAACACCAAGTGAAGGTGAAGTGTGTGAGATGATAAATGATGTGTTGAGAATGGGAGTATTTATAGAGAGAGAGAGAGAGAGAGAGAGAGAGAGAGAGAGAGAGAAAGGGATATTGAACTGAGATCAGTACGGCGCCGTGATGACATTGGTTTCTCTATCACATTCATGTATCAATGTGTGTGAATGGGTGTGGTGTGTGGGGTGTGTGTGTGTGGGTGTGGGGGAGGGGGGGGGGGGGAGTGGAAGAACATAGATGGAA
>JAFEMH010007016.1:0-105134 GCA_022495995.1 Adenophora triphylla var. japonica
TGTGTTTTTGAGTGCCAGTTGTAAGTACCCAAATCTGGCTCATGCCTTCCGGTTAATTTTTCCGACAATTCCCCGGACTTTCCTAGAGTTCCGGAGCAATTCCGGAACTGTTCCAAACCACCTAAGGGCTGAAGGGACTGCTTGGAGATTAAGAAACACGTTTTTCTTAATACCAAAAACCTTCTAGAATTGCCATCTTGCATGATTCTAGAAACATGCTGAGTCACACTGGATAATGCCGCACGGCTGCATTAGCCAAGAACCCCTAGCCGCACGGCCTCATTAGCCTTATCCAGACTGCCTATAAATAGAGCCCTACTCTATCCATTTTACATAAGAAAAACACACACAATACACCATACTCAGCTCCAAAACTCTCCCAAAACACTGCTGCAAGATCAAGAGGTTGAAGAAAGCCAAGAAGCCACCTCCCTCCTCCTTGAAGCCTCCAAAGTTGGTCCTTCCACCAAGTAAGACCCAAAGAAGAAGAGGTCACCACCATTGGTAACCTCTCACTCCCTTACCTGGCATTATACTTGCTCTATGTGATTTAATTGCTCTTTGCATTCATATATTGTCATTATCTTGCTTGGGACTTGACATTTATCATTAAAAATCCTATCTTTATCATATCCCCCTCCCCCTTTTGCATCCTTTGCAGGAAATAAGCATCACTTGCTCTTAAAAATATAGTCTTTATATTCAAAGGTGCATCCTTTGCACCTAAAAATTCATTTTTTACATAAAAATATCATTTTTATGCATCCTTTGCTCATAAAAATGCAATCTTTATATTCAAAATGCATCCTTTGCACATAAAAATCATGTCTTTACCATAAAGGTGCATCCTTTGCATCAAAAACCCATTTTCATGCATCCTTTGCATTAAAAGTCATCTCTTTACAATCAAATTAGCATCCTTTGCTTTCAAAATGTAATCTTTGTGCATCATTTGCATATTAAATACTATTTTCCTCATAAAAATACATCCTTTGCATAAAAATCATGTCTTTAATTAAAAAGCATCCTTTGCCATCAAAAGCATCCTTTGCAACCCAAAAATGTCATCTTTTCACTAAAAATGCCATTTTTACATGCATTCCCCCATGTCTCCATTAGCAACCTTCGGAACGGACCGGTGTAAAGATCCTATCTTTACATCGTTTATTCCATTCAAGGTGCCACGGATCTTTACACCGTTTATTCCATTCAAGGTGCCACAATCTCTTTAGAAAGGGATAAACCTTGAACCTATATCTCCGATTATCACTTAAGACGAGCATGAAGCATCTATATAAGCTCAATCGTCTTAAGGTGTAGGATTGATGGGCTAAGGTCACTCCTTTCCTAAAGAACCTTATTTTGGACTATAAAAGAGAGTCTTTCTCTCGATCACGCAAGTCCCAAGGTTAAAATAGCGATGATCACAAGTCCAAGATGAGGACGGGATCAAAATCCCGAACACATAAAAATCCAAGGAATCCCGAGCGACAACCAACTAAATGGTTTGTACGTCCGGAAGACAACTTGGGACATTCCTCCCCTCTTTTCAAACACATGCACACAATAAAGCACGCAAGCAAGCACGATAAACGGAATCTAGGGAGACTTGCTACGGCAAGGCACCTTGGGTGAACGACGATCCGTTCTTCCCAAGGGGTAACTTAACCTCCGAACCCTAAATCCTTTTTTTTAAAGTTTTGAGGAAATCAAAATGGCGTGGCGACTCCGTTTTTCAAATTAAATCGGATGTTTTCAAACTCGCGTGAATCCGATCTAAAAACAAAATTTTAGAATTTGGGCACACATTCACGCTTGGCGACTACTGGGATATCCCAAAGGAGAAAAGCTTTCATTTTCAAAATAAACGATACCCGGTATACAGGTGGAAACCATTTAACCTTCCTGTATCGCTCCCTAACCCGGGGCTTGGGATAAACGGTGGTTTAACAATCCCACGTACCGGTATCTCTTTTCGAAAAAAAAATAAAAGAAAGCTTTTCCCTTTGAGCGGGTTAGACTCCCACCGCGGATTCCGTTTATCATGCTTGCTTTCTTTGCCTAGCATTGCATCATTTGCATCTTGGGAATTGTGCATACTTTGAACAGAAAAGCCTTCTCAAGGCTAAAAGGTGCCTAAAATATTCGGGAAACAACCTGAAATAGCAAAGGAGTGGAACCTGGAAAATTGATCCATGCAGTCGTACGGCTCAATCTCCTTGGATTCTGACCGTGCGGCCTCAGTGACAATTCCACCAGGAAAAATTGAGGTTAATCTGGCAGCCTTGGCAGCTTGGGGCTACTCAGTTCCAAGACTGACTGGGGCTCCCAGAAAATTTACGTGCCTTTAACTGTTGCATTTTTCCCCGTCCCGAAAATCATTCCTTTAAAACACATTTTTGAAAATCTCTGTTTTAACTCAAAAAGGAACATTTTTAGGAGATCGCACACTACGCGCACCTTATATATCCTGTACACTTTGCACGCACGTCCCTTTAAACCCGGGGTAGTTTTTCAGCTGCAGTGACGGACAGCCTTACGATGTTCCCGGGCGCGCACGGAATCACCCTTAACTCCCAATGGCAGCCAGTGTCGACCAATGCACAGTCCGTGTCACACGTTTCAAAAAACCGTGACTTTTGGTTGGTTTTTGGTCTAGTCCGTGTCATACAGCCCAGTTGCATGTCCCCGTAAAGGTCAAGCCTTAGTCCATAACGGAAGTCAAGATCTTTTGCTCAAGCGAAACTCTGCCGAAATTTCGACAAGGAAAAATCGGTAGAATCTTGACTCCGACATTGACTTTGACCTTGACCCGCACGGAATGCGTAAGAGTCGAGACCAAGTCCATGCCAAAAATCCAAAAGATCTTTCGCTCAAGCGAAGCTCTGCCAAAATTCCGACAAGGAAAAATTTGCTAGATCTTGACCCGGCATTGACTTCGATTTTGACTCACGCACGGCGTATGCAACGAAGTTCAATGTGACACTGTGTCATCCGGCTTTTACCGCCCGACCCATGCCTATTATCTTCTCGGACATTACCGAAAGTCAAAACGTCAATCGCGCAAGCGAAATTCTGCCGAAATTCTGTTAAGGCTGGAAGACGAGACTTTCCCAGTATGGCCTTGACTATAATTCGCATCGCTCGTGCGTTAAAAGTTCCTATGACCCGCTAGACCCATTAGGAGCGTTCTTCTCTCGGTCGGTGGGATTCGCATGCCCTATAGGACCCTCGCCCGGGGCTGTCCACCCTGGGAGGTCGAAATACAGGTGGAATACGAGGGGCTTATAGATGTAGTGACGGAACCCACTGATCCAGGATCTAGAGTAGTTGCGAAAAAGAAGGGCAGAACCCCTTTTCCAACCAAATAGGAATTAATAAAAGACACTGTTTTAAGTAAACTGGAAGATTCTTAATTTGCATATTGCTTGAGCCTTCAGCCTAAACACCTACCCCGAGTCTAAACCTCTCATATCCCTTTCTCGCAGCGAGAAAGAAGTGAGTGAGAGCACCGGTACAGCAGTTTGTCGGCATAAAGATCTCAAGTAACCCATTAAAGTCTTCAAGTCTTAGCTTTCCAGTGTCAAAATGGCCAACATGGTAATCAACAATGATAATGACCAAGCAGTCGGAGAGGCCATTCCAGTTCAACCCACATCTGGCATGATGTATGTGATTGTGAAGACTGTCTGGAATATGAGTATCAAGAATGGATTAACGAAGACGCTCCTTCAAGGAAGAAGAAGAAGAGGAAGTCCACACAGCAGAAATTAAAGGAAAGGTATGAAGCCGGGGACAAGAGCGTGGGAACTTTAGGGGAGCCTTCAGGCAAGTTTGACTACTACGTCAGTTATGCCAAGGAGCCTGCCAAGGAACCCGTCATTCAAAGCACAGTCTAGCTCGACATCCCCGTAATCGCCGACCCTCTTGAAGCGTAGAATTCCGAATTCGTTGCCATCATAAAGTTCAATGAGAAGCTAGCAGATCTAGAAGCGTAATACGTAAAACCCATAGAATACGTGGCCAATCAAGGAAGAATCAAGATCCCTTCGAAGAAGACTTCATCAAGATTATCCGTGCCAACTCTCCTCGTTGGCTATACCGACAAGGTCGTAGTGTCAAAGATCAAGCAAAGAGAAAATGAGTTATCGCCAGCGTATTGATAAGATGAGCCGAGTACTCTTCACCAATGAGTCCGCTTGTCACGGACGAGCTCGCCGAGAGATTGCATCAAGCTACTCTAGCTCCTCTCACCATCTTTCCGAGGTACCGGCCTACCAATGATTTCCGACAAGTTTTTGATCGGCCTTTGAAGTCTCCAACTTTCTCGAAGGATGCCGACAAGACCGCTACTCCCAGTGGAAACAAAGCAGAAAGAGTAAACCCCAGTCCAACCCGCGTCAAACACTTCAAGTCAATAAGTAGTGTAGGGTCCAGATTCAGTAGGGTCAAGAGTCATGAATCTTTGAATTCCAGTCCTCTGAGTCATCCGAAGGCCTCACGCCTGAGGATTATGAACATGTAATCAATGTCATCTTTCCCTTTGCTTTGAATGAAATGACAGATCTTTCTGATTATCCCCTTATTGCCGACTTAACAAATGATAAATTAACTCAAAACTTAACAACAATTAATAATGAATCATTTGAACAAGATGCAAACACACTAAACGAACAATACATTAAAGAAATCTTTAAGCGAAGTTACGTAAAAGAGGAAAACCGGGCCCAAGTCAGCCGAGGAGGTTTTGACAAGTGTTAACTTGGGTACCGTCGAGGAACCTAAAGAGACACAGATTGGAAGCTTCTTCCAGGGGGTTGAAAGGGATAGACCGGTTAACTGCTCGCAGAATACATGGACGTCTTTGCGTGGTCGTACAAGGATATGTCGGGCTAGACAGCTCAATAGTAGAGCACGTAATCCCTCTAGCACCGATGCTAAGCCGCAGCGTAAATTGAGGAAGATCAAGCCGTAATGGTCTCTACAGGTCAAAGAAGAAATTGAGAAGCTATCAAGGGTAGGATTCATCGTAGTCATCGAATACCCGACATGGTTGTCCAATATTGTGACCGTAACCAAGGCCAATGGGAAGGTGCGCCTGCTGTGTAGATTTCCGAGATCCGAACAAGGCCAGCCCCAAAGACGATTACCCTTGCCAAACATAGACATCCCGGTGGACTCCATCGCTAACTACGAAGTCAAATCCTTCGTTGACGGCTTTGCGGCTACAAACTGCATCAAGATGGCCGAAGAAGACCAAGAAAAGACAAACTCTTCACCACACCGTGGGAACTTACCGCTATACAAGAATGCCATTTGGGCTCAAGAATGCCGGGCTACTTATCAAAGGGCAATGACCGCGCTTTTTCATGACATGATCCACAAGGAGATTGAGGTCTACGTCGACGACATGATAATTCACTCCAAAGGTGAGGATGGGCAGCACTTTGTTGACTCGCGAAAGTTCTTTGAGAGGCCGAGACAACATTCCATGAGACTAAACCCCGCTAAATGCACCTTCGGAGTGACAAGGGAAAAAGTGCTTGGGTATATGGTCACAGAGCAAGGTATCAAAGTCGACCCCCGAAAGATCAAAGCCATTATGGACATGAGGCCACCTCAAACCCTGCATTTAAGTCAAAAGCTTTATGGGCAAACCGCAGCACATCACCAAGTTTCGCCAACCAGCTTGACCACTATGTGCGAGCCCATCTTCAAGCTCATGAAGAAGAATGTAGATACAGAGTGGACCGAAGAATGCCGGGATGCCTTTGACCGCATCAAGGCATACTTAGTACATCCTCCGCTATGTCCCCCACATAGACAAACCTCTTCTCGCTCTATCTCACCGTCACCGATACGGCGGTTGGGGCTATGCTTGCTCGTGAGAAGAAAGACTCTCGGGTAGAAAATGCCATTTACTTTGTCACCTAAGTCCGCAGGAAGTGAACTCAATTACTCAGCCTGTGAAAAGACTTGTGCAGGACTAGTCTGGGTAGTCGGTAAGCTGAAGCATTATATGCAAGCCCACCCTATAAACTTGGTCTCGAAAATGGACCCCATCAAGTACATCTTTGATAAACCTTCCCTTTCGATGCGTCTAGCAAAGTGGTCCTTCTTCTTAGCAGAGTACGACATCAACTATGTGACCAGAAAGGCCATCAAGGGTCAAGCATTGTCAGACCATCTGGCAAACTTCCCCAGTAATGAGGACCGCGGGCCTGAACCCCAATTCCCAGATGAAAGGATCTTCGTAGTTGAGCCTGAGAACCGATGGCAGCTATTCTTTGAAGGAGCTGCTAACAAAAGTGGAAATGGCGTAGGGATACTACTGGTCGATCTGAAAGATGAGCACACTCCCATAGCCCTTAAGTTGAACTTCCCTGCCACGAACAATGTTGTCGAGTACGAAGCCTGCATTGCTGGTTTAGAAGCTGCCCTAGAAAGGAATGTCAAGGAGCTCGAAGTTTATGGAGACTCAGCCCTGATCATCAACCAGGTCTTGTTAGTACCCGGTCCGAAAAAAGGCATTTTAAATGTCTGGCCCGGTTATTTAAGTGAAACCCTAAAAAACCTACTCTTTATTCTGTCAAATCCGCCGTCGGCCGTACGCGTGGAAAGTACGCCAGGATATTGTGCCGATCGGCCCTTTCCCTGTTGAATGGCCGATCGAATCTTTATTATTGTGCCGATCGAACCTAAGATCTTTGTGCCGATCGGACCTTTATTTTAAGGCCGATCGAACCTTATATTTAGGGCCGATCGACCTTTCGGCAACCCGGCCAAATACCGAAGCACTATAAATAGGGGTGCCCGGTTACAGTTTTCAACACACAATTTATTCCGGTGAAACGAGGACTACACTTGTTTCGTCCGTATTTCTCTCCATTCCCTTCGAATCGCCCTAGATTCGATCCCAAAGTCTTGCTACAATTGGTAAGGCTCTTATTAATATTTTTGTTCCCTATTATTATTATTATTGTCATATTATAATAATATTTGCATGCTTATTATATTTTAATTGTGCCTTTATGCTAGATTTAGGACCTTTTTAATATATTTAAATATGCATAGCCGAGGATGATCTAAGGTTTCGCCCAAGAAAACCCAATGGATCTAGGAACTATTTCTTACTTTCCACCTTAGTTATAATTGTCCCATGATCAACAATCCCCCAAGGATGAACGTTGATTAGTGCACCTTCCGAGGGCCTAAATCAAAGGTTCTAGGGTGTGATCATCAATTAATTCTTTCTCTCCCCTCCTCCTTATGCATGATCCCGTTTCCTCGATCTATTCCTGTAAACACCGCACACAACCAACACCCCACATGCTAGAAAGACCGATCCGTCGGGCAATAGGAGTGATAGCGTTTCTTCTTCACATTGTAACTTGACCCCGAACCCAATTAATCGTTTAGCCTTTTTTCAAAGCTTTGGGCTATATCAAAGTGGCGTGGCGACTCTCAAAATTAAACTAATATTTTAATATGGTTTAAAGCGAGTGTCACTAAATGAATATCCCATTTCGATTCGACATTATATGATTAATTATTTCAAACTTCCGAATGCGTGTTGCATCGGGACGGGGTATTCACAAAGTGGCGACTCTGGGACCGCTTTTGAAATTTTTTCAAACTAAGTGGGTCGACTTTCGTTTTCTTGTATGGTGTTGTATTTTTGCTTTCTCGTTTATTTTCTTTATTCTTAACTGTTGCATTGCATGCATGCATCTCATGTAAATAAAAATAAATCTTTCTCTTTTTTCCTTAAAAAGAATTAGACTTTTTACCTCACACTACCACTAGAGTCCGTGTCACACTGCACAGACACCCTTTTACCCATCGGAGAAGCCAAAGTGCGGAAAGTGTGGTGATCATGTCGCCTCCCTTCCGAGTCTCACTTGGCCATCCACTCATCAGTGCGCTTCGGCTGCACGGTGGGAGCCTGAAATCTAACCCTTGTGTCACCCACTTTACTAGGAATACACTCCATGTGACCGGTTGGTTTGACTAGCTTTTTTATGTAGACAATTAATAGGGTCTTTATGTTAAGTCGCTACGAATCAATGATAAGTCAAGATCTATCGAGAGGTTAAAGGCACTAAAAAATTGATTTCCTTTTAAGAGGACGTGCTATGTAAGGTTGAGTGATATATTGTTAAAAGATCTTGTCCTATCATAGGTTTGTGGGACTTCCCATAAAAATCATATTAAGTGTCTATACGAGAAGGTTAGTCGTTAGGATCCACCACTTTAGGATATTTAGTTAGTTGGGAAAAAGGGGTATCCCTTCCAACCCTAGTAGGTCTAAAAGAAACAAAGCTTTTGTAAATAAAAAATTCAAGCTAGTACACTGCATTGAGTCAACCCTTCTCCTAAAGCCGAGTCTTTTCTGATACTTCCGCAGAGCTAAGGTCGGGCCGCGTTCTTCATTCAACAATGACAACCTTGCCTCCATCAACTACTCCAAGCACGCCCGTCGCCCTGCAACCGGCTCTACACCGGGCCACTTCAATGGAAGGTCCAAACTCAACCCCAACTTCAATGACATTCCGCCTCGCTCCGCATGCCTACTTTGCCGGTTTGACCATGAGGGTTGAGAAACTTGAAGAGCGTAATCGCACTTTGAAGAATCACAATCAAGAGTTGAAGGATCATTTTGTTTAGAGCTCAAAGAAAAGGGGACATAAGGTGATCTTGATGGGGAATGAAGTTGTTGATGTGGAAGATGAAACTGTTAATGCTCCTAATCCTGCCAACCATAATGCACCCACTTTCCCTCTACCCAACTACGTTCCAAACAGCTACAATAATGTTCCACCACCAGTCATGTATGGGAGCTCGAGCAAATCCAAAAGACCTTATCAACCTCCTGTCGATACACCCAAGGACCACTTTGCTAACCTACCCCCTCCCACTTTACCCTTCAATTATTCCGGCCACCATATTCCTACCTACTCCACCTCCCCTACCATTACTCAACCCCCACCATGCGTTAACTCCAACATTGCTACAGACCCGACTGTGTTAGCATTGATTGAGCAAGTAAAAGCATTGACCGAGCAAATGGGAAAGCAAGGTGTGTCCCCCATCAAGATGCTTAATCCGAGCAAAGTTGCGCCCCTGCCTCAAGACTTTAAGATGCCCAAGATGGCCATGTTTGGAGGAGTTACTTGCCCAAAGACGCATTTAGACAGCTATACTTTGGCAATGAGGGCTAAAGACCGTACGCCCGAGCAAATGGCAAGAATGTTCCATGCACATTGGAAGGGGCCGCTCTCCGTTGGTTTTTGAAGTTGAACGAGGAGGAAAGGGATACTTGGGACAAGGTTAGTAGAGTGTTCTTGGAAAAGTATCAAGCAAACATGGATTGGCAAGTTAATCGAGCTGATTTGGAGCACACGCTTCAAAAGAATGGGGAGTCGATTTATGATTTCTACAAGCGTTGGAATGATAAGTTGAGCGAAATTCAGTATCCGCCCAAGGGGAATGAACAAAACAGATTTTTTACAAGTGTTTCTTGCCCGGACACAAGTTAGCAGTTGGTAATGGTTATTTCCCAAATCTTAGGGAAATGGTAGATTCGGGAGTACGCATTTAAAGCGGCATCACCGGATCACTCCACCGAAGGACACCGGGGCTAGTAATAATTGCTTCCGCTATAGAGCTCCCGCCAACACCGGCGGCAAAGAAAGAGCCAGTGGGGCAAGTGAACTATGTACAAGGGGGAGCTGCTTTGGATGTTCAAGCTGTAATGAGGGGGAATAACAATGTTCACCGCGAGAGAGACGTGTTTGATGATTTTGGAATGCCAATGGGCAAAGTTTTCGAAGTGCTAGTAAAGAAGGGCTTGGTCAAGCCACTTGAGAATTATGAACCGGTAAACCCAAGAGAAGACTTAGATGCTTCCAAATATTGCAACTACCACAAGTACAAGGGCCACACTACCGACACGTATCTCGCCCTCAAACGGTTAGTGCAAGACTTGATTCGACAAGGCAAGGTGGAGAAGCCAAAGTCTCCGAATGTTGTAGGGAACCACCTTCCTAACAACAGGATCCACATGGTGGAAGGTAATTTTATCAGTATGGTAGAGATGGAAGATGCTTTTGAGAAACTGGGGCTGTCAACAGAGAAGGTTTTCTCAGCTATTGTTAGAAAGGGAGTGCTTGTTCCAGATTTGTCCAAGTGTGCTGATTTTGCTTTGAAGAGGGCCGCGTAAGCTCATCATTGAAGGGAAGATAGAGAATCCTAATAAAATAGTTGGTAGTGATATTGCTTTGGTAGAGAAAGACCCCACCGATCCAGCCGAGTTTGTTGTGACGGACAAATGAGGCGCTTGTGTCGGCCTCCGTACTCCGAATTCTATTAATAAAGAATTTTCTTGTTATATGCTGTCTTTTGAGGAACTGTCTAGGGAAGTTGCCTCGTTAAATGATGTTTATTCAGAAGAGAGTCCTAAACCTCTCTCGTTGGCCGAGATTCAAGCAGAAGTATCCGACATGGAAAAGAATGGAGTTAATCTACTCACAAGATCCGGAAAGGTGTATCAAGCAGAAGATAAGGGGGCGAAGAAAATCTTTGGTCCTAAAACTGAAGTAGTGAATCCCGATAAAGAGGACCCTATTCTCACTCAACTGAAGCTAACCCAAGCCAACATATCCTTATGGTCCTTGCTCACGTCCTCGTATGCCCACAGGATGATGCTGGAACAGAATCTAGCTGCGACTTTGGTGCCATCTGACACAAAGCCAGAAGATGTAACGCAGATGATCGGCAACATACACTTTGGGAATATCATCACATTTTCAGAGTTGGACATGCCGGAGTTTGGGTCGGATCATAATGAACCGCTGCACATTACTATTGAGGTCAACGGGAAAAGGTTGCCACGTATTTTCATTGATAACGGTTCTGCGGTGAACATACTGCCTTCCAGGATGATGGACGTCCTTGATCTAAGTCCTACAGATTTGAGACCTTCAGTTCATTCCGTGCGAGGATACGACTCTACTAGCCGGTCAGTGTTGGGAATAATCAGTTTGCCTCTTACTTGCGGAATCACCACTATGATTGCCGAGTTCCAAGTCATAGACATACCTTCCAATTTCACCATGCTGCTGGGTAGGCCATAGTTGCATCAGATGAATGGAGTCCCTTCCTCATTGCATCAGTGTGTGAAATTTCAGTCGGGCGACCAAGTGACAGTCATCTACAGCGATTTGGTAACGTCTCAAGGGTCAAGCACTGGGGGAAAGCCGGTTCTGCAAATTCAGCATGAAGAGAGCAGTTCAATGTTCAGCGGTTTTCAGCTAATAGCACAAGCACAGGTTTGCGCGGTAGACCTCACAAAAACATCGGACAGAGTACGACCAGCTGTCAGAATGATGAGGAACATGGGATTTGTACCAGGACTGGGGCTGGGTGAGCATCTCCAAGGACCTACGCAAGCAGTGGAAGCTACTGATCACCGCAGCAAGCACGGTTTAGGCTATGTTATTACCCCTGAAGATCGGGCTGAAGAGAAAAGAATTGAGTATCTCAAGAGGGCAAAGCTACCCTACGAGAAGCCAGAGATGAGACCATACCGCCTTTCTCTCAATAGTTACTTTGTCAAGGAAGGCGAGGAGTTCTCTTGCATGGAGTTTAACGAGCCTTGGTTCGATCACACAGGTAGACTGCAGAAAGGCTTTGAGATCTTCAGGGATACGGAGTTCGATAGGTCGAAGATGAAGACAGTTCTTATGGATCCGCATCAAAGGGGAGGCAAGGTTGTCATGATTCAGAGCCAGTATGCCGTCAAGACCGAAGACAAGCTGGCAGATCTGCTAGGACAAGTATCTTTGGATGAGCCTTGGGTCTAGAATATTGCAGTTCCAGAAGAGTCAGAGGAATGGGATGGTCAGACCTTGCTACAGCATTTGGGGAATCTGAATATGGAGGATGATATGGTTGCAGTCATTGGAGTAGAGCAGACAAACAATGTTGATCCAAGGACGTTGGTGGCACCCATGGTTGGAAAGCTGAAGAATTGGTGCGTATTTGGCGGACCCGTAGCCACGAAGAAATACATGGTTGAAGAGCTAGGACTGATGCCTCCTCCTGTTGAGTCTCCCGTTGGTTCCCCCAAGTCCTCTGTTTCTTCGGAGTCATCTGTTTTGTTTGAGTCAGATGTGTTTTCTTTTGAGTTTGAGTCTTCCTCTAAGTCTGATGACCTCACGTCAGAGGACTATGACTTAGTTGCAAATGTTGTTTTCCCTTTCGCTATGAATGAAAAGCTAGATCTTTCTGAGTATCCCCTCATAGCCAATCTTTTAAATGATAAATTAACTAAAAATAATGCTCAACTTAATCAAATTAACCTAGTTAATAATGATTCATTAGAAGAAGCAGACACACTAAACAACGAATACATTAAGGAAATTTCTGAGCAAGTTATTAATCAAAGGGAAGGTCGAGCCCAAGCTGCCGATGAGGTGTTAGCATGTATTAATTTGGGAACGGAAGAGGAGCCGAGAGAGACGCAAATCGGAAGCTTCTTCGAAGGGACTGAAAGGGAAGCTTTGATCGAGTTGCTCAAGGAATACTCGGATGTGTTCGCATGGTCATATAAGGATATGCCGGGGCTGGATAACTCAATAGTGGAGCATAGAATACCGCTAGCACCAGACGCCAAGCCTGTCAAGCAGAAATTGTGCCGCATCAAGCCAGAGTGGTCTCTGCAAGTCAAAGAAGAGATAGAGAAGCTCCTCCGAGTAGGTTTTATCGTAGTTATTGAGTACCTGACGTGGTTATCCAACATTGTGACAGCCAAGAAATCAAACAAAGAAGGTCGAGTTTGTGTTGACTTCCGTGATCTCAACAAAGCTAGCCCAAAGGATGACTTCCCGCCGCCCAACATCGACATGTTAGTAGATGCCACCGCTAACTACGAGGTCAAGTCCTTTGTAGATGGTTTTGCGGGTTATAATCAGATCAAGACGGCCGAGGCACTCAGAGAAGACGGCCTTCACTACACCAATGGGGAACATATCTGCTACACTGTAATGCCATTCGGATTGAAAAATGCAGGGGCTACATACCAGAGAGCGGTCACAGCATTATTCCATGACATGATCCATAAGGAGATTGAGGTGTATGTCGACGATATGATCATTCACTCCAAAGGGTCAGACGGTCAGCACTTTATTGATTTGAGGAAGTTCTTTGACAGACTGCGCGAGCACTCCATGCGGCTGAATCCTGCCAAGTGTACATTCGGGGTTATTCGAGGAAAAGTCCTGGGTTACATGGTCACGTAACGCGGATTGAGGCGCATCCGAGGAAGATTCAAGCTATCATGGAGATGAGGCCACCACGTACAGAAAAGGAAGTTAAGGGATTCATGGGACGGTTACAGTACATCAGCTACTTCATTAATCAATTGACTACTATGTGTGAGCCGATTTTCAGACTGATGAAGAAGACCGCAAGTGTAGATTGGGACTGGAAGTGTCAAGAGGCCTTTGAGGAAATTAAGAGATACTTGGTCAATCCCCTATCCTTCGCCCCCACATTCGGAGAAACCATTGCTCTTGTACCTAACAAGAATCGATACAAACTGTTGGGGCTATGCCGGCACAGAAGCCAAAGACTCTCTGGAGAACGCCGTTTATTTCGTTAGCCGAAAGTTGCAGTGGGAGTGAGCTAAACTACTCAAGATTGGAAAAGACTTGCACCGGGCTAGTTTGGGTGGTTAATAAGCTCAAGCACTACTTGTCAGCACATCCGATTCTACTGGTGTCAAAGATGGATCCAATTAAGTATTTGTTCGACAAGCCGTCTCTGTCCATGAGGTTAGCCAAGTGGTCGGTATTTCTGGGGGAATTCGACATCACCTATGTGCCGAGAAAAGCAGTTAAAGGGAGAGCCATGGCAGATCATTTAGCAGTAGTTTCCTAGCACGTAAGAATGCAGGCTAGAACCGGAGTTTCCAGACGAGGGGATTTTCAGCCTTGATACAGAAGAGAGATGGCAACTATTCTTTGATGGGGCCGCAAACAAGAGAGGCAACGGAGTGGGAATCCTTTTGGTCGATCCCAAAGATGAGCACACCCCCATCGCCATCAAGCTGAATTTTACAACCACCAACAACGCGGCTGAATATGAGGCCTGCATAGCCGGCTTGGAAGCAACCTTAGAACGTAATGTGAAGGAGTTGGAGGTATATGGAGACTCAGCTTTAATCATCAATCAGACATCTAAGAAGTGGAAAACTGTTGACCCCTACCGCACAGTTAAAGACGACTTACATGGAAGAGCTAGTCGGACAATTCAGAGAAGTGACATTCCATTATCTACCCAGAGACAGAAATAGATTCGCTGACGCTTTAGCTACACTGGCTTCTTTGGTCGAAATCCCTCACGGAATGTCTGTAAAACCATTCAGGGTTGGCCGGAGAGAGAACCCCGCTTACTGCTACGAAGCCTACTGCTACGAGATCCAAGCTGGCACTGAGGAAAGTAAGGATCCGTGGTACGCACATATTTATGAGTATCTCAAGAAGGGTGATGTGTCTTTTCTAGGAGATGTGAAAGCCAAAATCTTGCAGGCATTGAAGCGATTGGCCGGACAGTTTGTTCTACTAGACGATACGTTGTACAAAAGACATTACGATGGTCTCGCTATTACTCGTGTAGATGCGAAACGGCGTAAATGATCATGGAAGAAGTACACGATGGCTTATGCGGTCCGCACATGAACGCTAGGATGTTGAGACGTAAAATCACACGGTTGGGTTATTATTGGGTCACTATAGAAGCCGACTACATCCAGCTTGTGCGGAAATGTCCCAAATGCCAAATGTGTTCCAATTCGAACCATGTACCCTCACGAGTTGTACAAAGATGGTAACCCCTTGGCCATTTGCGACATGGGGGATTGATGTGATTGGCAAGATTACACCGCGGGAAGCAATGGGCATTGTTTTGTATTAGTAGCTGTCGATTACTTCACTAAGTGGATCGAGGCAAAGTCTTACAAGGTGTTGACTTCCAAGAAGGTGTCACAGTTCATTAAAGAGGATATCATATGCAGATATGGGGTACCAAATGAGATCATCTCGGACAATGGGTCCCACTTTGACGGAGATTGTGACAGATTACTGGCAGAGTTCAAGATTACCCGGCACAAGTCTTCCCCTTATAGGCCTCAGACCAACGGAGCAGTCGAAGCAGCTAACAAGACAATTGAGTAGATAATCAGAAAAACGGCAATTCGAGGTAGGGACTGGCTCGAGAAGTTACCATTGGCACTTTGGGGGTATAGAACTTCCGTCCGTACCGCTACAGGCAAAACTCCTTTTGCCCTGACATATGGGATGGAGGCAATGCTCCCGGTTGAATTGGAAGTCCCGTCTTTGAGGATCTTATTAGAGAATCAAGTAGCAGAAGTTGAATGGCTCCGCAGTCGATACGATCAGTTGGCCACACTTGACGAGCGTAGACTCAAAGCTATGGAACACATCCGAGCCTATCAAAGACGGACAGCAAGGGCTTTCAACAAGAAGGTGCAGCCCTTAGACATTAAGCAAGGAGATTTGGTTTTGAAGTAACGACTTCCCAATAAGTTCAATCCTCTCGGGAAGTGGGCCCTTACATGGACCGGTCCGTATGTGATCAAGAAGATATTTTTGGGTGAAGCAGTTAAAATGGCAGATTTGGATGGCAACGAATTCAAGGAGCCCGTCAACCTCAGCAAGCTCAGACGCTACTATGATTAAGCTCTTCCTCCCCTCTAAAAAAAAAAAAAAAAAAAAACGCAAAAAAAAGCCCGCTAGATTGAAAACTCGCAAAGGGCGGTTTAGCAATAAAAGAAAGGGTGCGTTCAAAAGCTCGCTAGATTGAAAACCCGTAAAGGGCGGTCTAGGCAAAAGTTAGAGCAAACAAATAAAATAAAAATTGTCCCGCTTCTATCTTCCATTTCTAAAATTAGTCGTTTGACGAAAATGAACTACGACGACCTGAGCCCCTTGGTTCTCATTGTAAAAGGGTAACGTAGGCAGCCTTGATCGGCGCGGTCCAAAAAATAAATAAAAATCCAGTCTGTTTCTACTGAAGCAATAAACTTTTTCATTCCCACAATCAATGCATGATTACACTTATTTGATGAGTCTAAGCTCAACTATACTAATAACTACATAACTTGCAAAAGAAACTAAAAAAAATAAAAAAAGACAAAATAAATAACTAATGTGTCTGCATGTGACTGTGGGTGGATACTCGGACATATAGGTCTACTCCTTGGCACTAGGCTCCTCATCTCCATCCTTCTTCTTCTTGGCGGCTCGTCGAGTCGGTTTCTTCTTGCTCTCTCTCTTAAAGTAAGGCGAATGCTTCTTCTTCAATGGGGGAACCTCCTCGATCGCCTTGCCCTTCAGTTTCCGCTCAATCTTCTTGGGAGGATGCTCTTCCACTTTGTCCGAAGAAGTCTCCAAAGCTTCTCTGTCTCTGAGAAAACGGCTCGAAGATATGTTAGGAATCAATCTCCGTCTCAAGTCATATAAAACCTCCTTCATCGGTCCCAAGTTTTCTTCATACCATGTCAAATAAGCATGCGACAAATGAGTGCTAAGGGTCCGCTGTGCAAGATAAACTCGTGGCATCCCATGAGAACTCCATAAGCTTACCATCAAAACTGAAACACCAACGTCCATTGGAAGAACCTTGGCAGAATCATCAAACTCAGAAGATCCCCAAGTTTGAGGACGGACTCGCCCATGCCATACTGGCGAAGTACCCGCTCCGCATAGTAAAAAGTGGTGGTCTCAAAAGCTGGTACACGAATCAAGCATTGCCCAAGCTGAAGGTTCCGAATGAAAGAGAGACCCCAATGCTGTACTCGCCACTGAATCCTGTCCGTATCCACCTCCGCCAAGTACATCTTCCACTCCCGCTCTGATAAACTGGAAAGCGGATCAATCTTCCTCCTGCAACCGTGAAACCAAGGCTTAACACTCGAAGGGGGAATCTCTAGAACAAAAAGTCGATCCTCAAGCCATGTGGTCAGTAGTTTGGCACTGCCCCTAGTCATAAGCGGAGCGCCCCTAGCTATCTGAGATATACCATGAAGTGTCTCGCCCAAGAGAACCGGAACAACGCTCCTCCCAGAACGAGCCTGATCAACCATATCCAGACATCCACTGGTAGCTACCCCTACATAAGGAGAGAACAGAACCTTGGAAAACAAGCAGAGGGCCAGGCAATCCAAAGCAAAATCCGAGTCAAAGTCATCACCATGAGCAAACCTCCCCGGCAAATCACATATATCTATATCCACACCCTCAACCAAGCCTCTAGCCACAGCCATAGGGATGCGCAGAAATTTGGCTACCCTTGTCACCAACGGAACTCGATCCTGAGGGACTGCTATCAAACTGACATCATCTCCGCCGCACAAAGCAAGAAAATCCTCATAGGTGGGCGTAATCTCGTTGTAGGAAAAGTTGAAAACGTGATTGGAGTCATCCCAAAAAGCAGCTGCAGCATGTAAGAGATTCCAGTTGGGATGCATGGGCAAAAGGGACCAAATGCACTTTACCCCAAAGCGTTTGTCAAAGACATGACGAACGGAGCGAGGTACCTTGGATATCCAAACAGCCAAATCACTCTCAAAATTGTTTTGCTTCTCCATCAAGACGGAAGGGTGGGAATTCATTATGTTGTTGTCCACGTCAGTAAAAAAAAAAAGAATAGAGCAAAAGAAAAGAAGAAAAGTATGATGTTCCGTCAGCTAGGCAAAGGTATTTATAAAGGTATTGGTAATTGGATTCCGTACAGGAAAAGGACTGCGAGGTAATCCGTGCAGGAAAGGGACAGCGTATGGCCGATCGGCCCTTTGTCCAGGAAAACACGCCGCCTCTCAGCATAAGGCCGATCGGACCTTTAATTTTGGGCCGATCGAACCTTTAATTTAAGGCCGATCGACCCTTTGATTGCTCCAAAAAACGGCGCAGCTTCAACAGTTCAAGGATTCTAAGGCTCCACTTTTTTTTATTATTATTTTGCTACAATAATGTCCTCATTTATTCAGTGCAGTGTACAAAAATAGATAATGTCCAAAAATAGAAAATGTTCATAAATAGAAAGTGCTAACTTTTATATATTAAACCCATAAACTAGTACATAAAGCAGTTGCATTACATCAGTGAGTCAGCATAAAATATAGAGTCTGCATGCTTCTTTTTCCCTAACAGGTACTACAAAATAAAAAAGTCCTAATGACCCCGGCGGGAGGTCGAGGCACGACCGCGTGAAAATCTGGACGTCGAACTACCCTCACCATGGGAGCGCTGTCTCCACTGCGTCGGATCCACGTCCACTGATCTCCGAGATTGGCAGGAAAGTGTCGACACTGCACTCCTCAGCAGACGGGTCAGTATATTGGTCTGCCTCACAGCCCGCACGTAAGACTCCCTGGTAACCTACAAAATCAGGCGCGAGAGTTACGCCATAGCTAAAACATAATGATCAGTGCATAAAGAGAAAAAGTAAGAGGCATACCCCGCCGGCACCGCCCGGAGGAAGCTGAGCACCCTCCACCTCATCGGCCTCTGTAGGTGTCAAGTCTACCCTCACCTCCCCGTCGGCCATATGCACAAAGAAATGGTCGGGAAATGGAGGCATATCAGCAATCTCGGGATGCCCAGCACCCATCGGCTCGGGGATGACCAAATCCTGCTCCCCTATGCCAGCAGCCCCGGCAGCCTCAGCAGTCCGCCTCACCACCTGCGGCGATCTCAGAAAGAGCTCCACAAAATCCACATAGCCCATATCAAGCCGGAACTGATAAGCAGGGACCCCAAGTAGATACTCCGCCCTCCTCGCCAATCGGTTCGGATACCACATGTTCCTGGGAGGATGTTGGGGCGCATAAAGCGGAGCCCATGCATAGTGCTGTCTCGCAACCCGCTCACCCAAGTACATCTCGTCAGCAAGCAGTCCAACCAACAATCTGCGGGAAGCAGTCACATCCCGGACAGCACCAACCATCTCCGATGCCTCAGGAGTCCAAGGGTAGAGTAAAAACTCGGGCCTACTGGGACCATCAAGAACAGCCCTCAACTCGGACTCACGAACCGTCTTCGGGAACCCCTCAACCCGATTCTCCTTCCTCCAGTAGCGCAAGACGGGCACATCCCTAGTCTGATCCCGCAAAGTGAACGGCGCGACGCCGAAAATCTCATAGACCCATGCCTGCAAAAGACACGGAAAGCAGATATTAATAAAGACAGAAAGACAAGTAACAAGTAAAAGGACAAATAAAAGTCGGCATACCTCCAGAACAAACTGAAAGGCATCAAAAGAAGAGGTATTGGACCTCGAAACAGTATCAAGAGCCCGATACAGCTCGGCCAAGCCGGCCCCTCCCCAAGAGATATCTCGCACTAAGCTCAAATCAGTCAAGGCGCCCAACAAAGAGAATCGGCACACTGGGCCCGAGTTGGGGAAAAGCGATACTGAGAATCCGTACCAAAGGAATCCCCTGACAAGTGCGTCAAGCCCGTACTGGCCAGCCCTGTACTGATCAATAGCAGCCTTGACCAGCTTGTACAACCTCCCGCATCAACGCCGAAATTTCGCTCGAGCCTAAGCTAGCGCCAAACAACTGACCTGACGAGCCGGGTCGGCATAAAGGGTATCATCAAAAGGCAATGCTATGTCCGTGAACCTCAATCCAGTAAGGATGGCAAAGTCTGTAGGAGTGATCGTGGCCTCACCCCAACTCAAATGGAAGGTGTGTGTCGTGTCCCACCAGAACTCCCGACACGCCTTCACCACGGCAGTACACTTCCTGGTCTGGCCCATCAGTGAGACCATGTCAAAAAAGGGAGCCAACCCCAAGCTCCGTACCCTCTCACGAGGACCACCCTCACCAGCCGGCAAAAGGGCCCACAACTCACCAACCGCTCTAAGGGAGCTACGTCCCTTCATCTTCTTCCCCTGCAGTAAACACAAAGACAGTACGTGTCATTACTCGCATTTAAATGAAAATACTTTGTACATGCATGAAATATTCTGTTGTTAAATAAAAAAATTCTTTACCTTCATCCCGACACGGGAGCGAAGACCGGTAGATCCATGAAAAGCCAAACCCGGATAAAAGTCGGACTGATTGAACAACAGAAAATGCAGCCTCGAGGGCCGATAATTGCGCAAAGCCCGCCGTCTCCTAGCCTCAACGTCCCCGCCGGCGTCACTCCTATCACTCCCCCCGGCGTCAGGATCACCCTCCTCTTCATCATCATCGCCGCCGTTACCACCGTCATCGCCGCCAAAATGACCGCCGTGTCCGCCACCATTGCCGCCATGTCCGCCACCACTGCCGCCATGACTGCCGCTGCCACCACCGCCATGACCGCCATGGCTGCCATCATCACCACCTCCATAACCTCCATAACCTCCATAACCACCCTCAAAACCACCACCCACATTGCCAAAACCGCCCCTAAAACTACCAGAACCATGGCTGCCCCCGGCACCATGGCCGCTAGCACCAACTCCTCCGCCATAGCCAAAGAAGGTGTCACCTACGCCGCCATATGAACCCAACGATGGAGCATCCGGTCGATTGAGCAAGAGTTCCAAAGCGGCAACATCGGGATCCATGGCAATACCTTAGCAAAACTCGGCACAAATCAATGGAACTCAAGAAATTCTCCGGCGAGGAAAAAGCTTCAGAAAATTCGTAAAGAGGAAGAAGAAGACGTAAAGGAGAAGAAGACAGTCGGCTTTAAAAGCCGATCGGCCGAGAATTCTGACCAATGGGGTGAAGGGCCGATCGGCCCATTATTTTTGTGCTTCTTTGGGACCATCGAACGGTCCAGATCTCATCTTGGCGCCACGGATCCGCGTCAAATCGTCCTCAGCCAATCAGAAGGAAGGGCCGATCGACCCTTCCCCTTTCCCGCTTGACACGCGTCCCCTCGGTCAGAGTGTTTGACCAGGTTATTAAATAACCTCTCCTTTTTTCAAAAAACCTCCGTTTTCAAAAAAAAAAAAAAACCTTTTTCAAAATAAATTCTTTTTTATTTTATAACTCAAAACTTTTTTGTTTTATCAAAATCCTATTTTTTCGGGGTGACTCCCACAAAGTCAAATTCCTATTTTTTCGGGATGACTCCCACAAAGTCAAATTCCTATTTTTTCGGGGTGACTCCCACAAAGTCAAAATCCTATTTTTTCGGGGTGACTCCCACAAAGTCAAAATCCTATTTTTTCGGGGTGACTCCCACAAAGTCAAATTCCTATTTTTTCGGTGACTCCCACAAAGTCAAATTCCTATTTTTTCGGGGTGACTCCCACAAAGTCAAAATCCTATTTTTTCGGGGTGACTCCCACAAAGTCAAAATCCTATTTTTTCGGGGTGACTCCCACAAAGTCAAAATCCTATTTTTTCGGGGTGACTCCCACAAAGTCAAATTCCTATTTTTTCGGGGTGACTCCCACAAAGTCAAAATCCTATTTTTTCGGGGTGACTCCCACAAAGTCAAAATCCTATTTTTTCGGGGTGACTCCCACAAAGTCAAATTCCTATTTTTTCGGGGTGACTCCCACAAAGTCAAATCCTTATTTTTCGGGGTGACTCCCACAAATTTAAAAATCCCTATTCTTTCGGGGTGACCCTACACGGTTAAAATTCCAATTTTCCGGGTGACTCCCTCATAGTCATACTCTCACAATTTTTGGGTGACTCCCGCATAGTTACACCAGTGACTTTCACGCAGTCACGTCTTCGCATTCCAGTGACTTTCACACAGTCACGTCTTCGCATTCCAGTGACTTTCGCACAGTCACGTCTTCGCATTCCAGTGACTTTCGCATAGTCACGTCTTCGAATTCCAATGACTTTCGCGTAGTCACGCATCCTCGGGTGATTCCCGCACAATCACATCTTTGGTTTGAGACGCTGCACGTCCGCCACTCTCGGGTACTAAACGCCCACTCTTTCGAACTACGACTTGGCTTGATTCCTTTTAGGATACGTAGGTAGCCCGACGTGGGTTCAGCCGCTCGACCTACCTGGTCATCTTTTTTGCGACTCAGCTCGAGTCCAAACCTCACATCCGCGAGATCATCGTTTCACCTCCTGAAATCCCTTTTTTCAGGACGGATCCTATTCTTTAATCGTCGACCCCACTTGTCTTACAAGAAGCGTCGTCGAGGGGCTACTGTTAGTACCCGGTCCGAAAAAAGGCATTTTAAATGTCTGGCCCGGTTATTTAAGTGAAACCCTAAAAAACCTACTCTTTATTCTGTCAAATCCGCCGTCGTCCGTACGCGTGGAAAGTACGCCAGGATATTGTGCCGATCGGCCCTTTCCCTGTTGAATGGCCGATCGAATCTTTATTATTGTGCCGATCGAACCTAAGATCTTTGTGCCGATCGGACCTTTATTTTAAGGCCGATTGAACCTTATATTTAGGGCCGATCGACCCTTCAGTTGGCCCAGCCCAAATACCGAAGCACTATAAATAGGGGTGCCCGGTTATAGTTTTCAACACACAATTTATTCCGGTGAAACGAGGACTACACTTGTTTCGTCCGTATTTCTCTCCATTCCCTTCGAATCGCCCTAGATTCGATCCCAAAGTCTTGCTACAATTGGTAAGGCTCTTATTAATATTTTTGTTCCCTATTATTATTATTATTGTCATATTATAATAATATTTGCATGCTTATTATATTTTAATTGTGCCTTTATGCTAGATTTAGGACCTTTTTAATATATTTAAATATGCATAGCCGAGGATGATCTAAGGTTTCGCCCAAGAAAACCCAATGGATCTAGGAACTATTTCTTACTTTCCACCTTAGTTATAATTGTCCCATGATCAACAATCCCCCAAGGATGAACGTTGATTAGTGCACCTTCCGAGGGCCTAAATCAAAGGTTCTAGGGTGTGATCATCAATTAATTCTTTCTCTCCCCTCCTCCTTATGCATGATCCCGTTTCCTCGATTTATTCCTGTAAACACCGCACACAACCAACACCCCACATGCTAGAAAGACCGATCCGTCGGGCAATAGGAGTGATAACGTTTCTTTTTCTGTTGTAACTTGACCCCCGAACCCAATTAACTGTTTAGCCTTTTTTTCAAAGCTTTGGGCTATATCAAAGTGGCGTGGCGACTCTCAAAATTAAACTAATATTTTAATATGGTTTAAAGCGAGTGTCACTAAATAAATATCCCATTTCGATTCGACATTATATGATTAATTATTTCAAACTTCCGAATGCGTGTTGCATCGGGACGGGGTATTCACAGGTCTCCAACAAATGGAAGACTGTGGACCCTAATCTTCAGCGGTATCATGCCCATATGGAGGAGTTGACTGGATAGTTCAGAGAAGTGACTTTCCACTACTTGCCAAGAGAAAAGAACAGATTCGCAGATGCCCTAGCTACTCTAGCCTCACTGGTAGAGATCCCCGAGGGAAAAGCCATAAAACCCTTTAGAGTGGGTAGAAGAGAAGCCCCGGCCTTCTGTTGTGAAGTAGACTTGGGACCTGAGCCTATCAAGGAACCCTGGTACAATCAAATTTACCAGTTCCTCAAAGATGGAGAGTCAGCTTTCAGAGACGAAGAAGGTAAACCAAAAGAAGGTGTCAAAGCCAAGAGCTTGCAAGCCCTGAAAAGGTTGGCCTCCCATTATGTCATTCTAGGAGGCAACCTGTACAAGAAATGGTACCAAGGACCACTCCTCTTGTGCGTCACTCAAGAAAGGGCCAAAGAGTTGACGACTGAAGTCCACAATGGTCCCTGCGGTCCTCATATGAATGCTAGAGCCCTAATGCAAGTGATCCTCAGAATGGGTTACTACTGGATTTCCATGGAGACAGACTGTGTCCAGCATGTCCGAGCGTGCGACAAATGCCAACGGTTTGCCAACCTCAACCATCTCCCGCCTCATGACCTGTACTGCATGATGACTCCTTGGCCGTTTGCAACTTGGGGTATTGACGTGATAGGGAAGATAGCCCTAGAAGCAATGGGCATGAGTTTGTGTTAGTAGCCGTCGACTACTTCACCAAGTGGGTAGAGGCCAAGTCCTACAAGGTCCTCGCTTCCAAGAAGGTGGCCCTTTATCAAGGAAAACATAATGTGTAGATATGGGGTGCCCAATGAGATCATTTCGATAATGGGTCGCACTTTAAAGGAGACTGCGATAGGTTACTGTCCGAATTCAGAATCACTCGCCACAAGTCATCCCCATACAGACCTCAGACTAACGGAGCCGTGGAAGCCGCTAATAAGACGCTCGAACGGATCATCCGGAAAATGGCCACCCGTGGTCATGACTGGCCCGAAAAGCTGCACCTAGCACTCTGGGGCTACAGGACGTCTGTCAGAACAACTACAGGAGAAACCCCTTTTGCCCTAACTTACGGGATGGAAGCAGTGTTACCAGTGGAGTTGGGAATCCCGTCATTAAGGGTCCTCCTGGAAAACAGTGTCAACGAAGTAGAATGGCTACGTAGCCGGCATGATGAGTTGGCCCTGCTCGATGAAAGAAGGTTAAAGGCCATGGAGCACACCCGAGCCTACCAGAGGCGAATGGCCAGAGCATTCGACAAAAAGGTCAAGGCCAGGGACATCAAAGAGGGTGACTTAGTATAGAAAGTGAAGCCTCCCACCAGAGACAACCCCCTGGGAAAATGGGAACCTGTTTGGATCAGCCCGTATGTGGTGCAGAAGATACTATCGGGAGGAGCCATGAAATTTGCAGACCTGGACGGCAATCCCTTTGTCCACCCAGTCAACGGTGATAAGCTCCGAAGGTACTATGTCTAAAAATAAAAAAAAAATATATAAAAAATAATAATAAAAAAAAAATCTTAGTGCAAAAAGAGTAATGCCCAGCTAGACTGAAAACCCAAAAAGGGCGGTCTAGGCAAAAAATAAGGCTGCACATAAAAAAAAGGGAAAAGTTCACCAGAATGAACTACGAAGACCTGAGCCCCTTAGTCTTTCTTGTAAAAGGGGAACGTAGGCAGCCATATATGGTTCGGTCTAAACAATAAAAAGGGCGATTAAGTTTCCATGAAATGCGTCCTAAACAATAATAGAGGATATTCAAGTTTTCATAAAACGGGTCCTACTCAATGAGACATCTGAAATTTCCATGAAATTGTGTCTTGATTAATTTCTAAGATAATATCTCTTGTTCATTACAAGTTAAAAACTTCATGATGAGTTCAAGCACGGTCTACTCTTGACTCTGCTAACCTGCTACAAAGATCTAAAATACAATAAAATTCCTAATAAACTACTGTGTTTGCAAAATGGCAATAAAGGAATCCTAAGAAAAGATCTGTCAGTCGTCATTCGCTGAGTCTTTTTCAGACTTCTTCCCTTTACCTCGACCCCGTCGAGTTTTCTTTCTCTTATTCTCTATGATGTCGGTCTCCCTCCTTCCAATCTCCGGTATCCTCACTAGAGCCTCCATCAAACCTGTGTCAATAAGTGCCCTCTCTACTCAAGCACGAGTCCGCACTTCCTCCCTCTGAGCCTCAGTCAAGGGAGCGACTTCAGAGAGCCTCTTATATCGAGCCTCCATATCTTTGATAAGGTCACCTGACTGGTTATGGTGACTCGCCTTAGCCTCGCCTCCTCGTAGTCCTACTCGAGTCGCAGTCAGCCCCCAATAAAGCCTGAAGTCTCTCCCCCAATATGACCTGAATCGCTCCCATCTCCCTCTCGTACCAGTCCAAGTAGACAGTGGTCAAGATGGTACTCTTCCTGCTCCTAAAGATAGCCCTGGGTGGGAAGGCAGTGTATGTCCAAGCCCTCGAGAAGAATGAGAAGCTGGCTGGATCCCTCATAGCTAATGGCACCACCTCCATGGTACGGATGTCCTCCCAATCGCCCAACGGCTCCTGTAAAGCCCCGAACTTCCTGGATACCAAGCAGGGTATGTAGAAGGATGACCAGCGGAACCCTGGAACCCTCACTATATAGGACTCCTGAAATGTCCCCCTGGTCTGCAACCTCCAGTGAGGTACCCACCAGCGAATATCCGAAGTGGATAACCTAGCTATCATCAGCTTCCAATCATCTTGGCCCTGCTGCCTAGGCAAACCTCTCCGAGAAATCACCCAAGGGTATTGAGTCGATAAAGCCCCTGGCAAAGCCCCGAGCCTCTCCTGCAGCCATAAAGTCAACACGGCCGGACTCCCAGACCTCATGAAACGGTCTCCTCTAGCCATCCTATCAATGCCATGAAGGGTCTCACCCAGAACCAATGGGACAATATCCTTCCCAGCCCTGCAATCTTTGACCATGTCCAAGAGACCACCATGACAGATCCCCACAGACTCAGCGGTGAACAGAGAGGAAAATATGCAAAGGATAAAGACATCCATAGCCACCGTGGTCGTAGCCATATCCTGAAACCCGAACCTGCCCGGGATATCAGAGAGGTCAATCCTGTCCGGAGCAATCATCATCTCCTCAGCCTCTCCCAGAGAAATCTGCAGAAAAGATGCAAGCTTTGCCGCCACCGGCACATCTTCGATCAATGGAATTGATATAGCCTCAATTTCTGGACCCCCAATCAAGGCTCGGAAGTCTTCATGCGTTGGGACAATCTCATTGTAAGAAAAGCAGTAAACGTGTCTCCGGACGTCCCAAAACCTTGCTGCCGCTCTCAAAAGGTCCCAATCGGGTGGGAGATCCCTCAAATGCCATAAAGATTTGATCTTGAAGGTAGAATCAAACAGTCCCTTGTGAGATTGAAAGTTGTATCTCACCCAAGACTGAAGATCGGACAGAAAACGGTCTCTCTTCCCCCTTTGCAATCTGACAGGCTTCTCCATTGCAAAATGATCAAAGATGGTGTCTTTAGGTCCAATATGTGCTCTGGGGACAGTTGGGACAAGTCTAGAGTGAAAATGAAATGAAATGGCCAAGCCTTGGTTTTATTCTAAAAATAACCACCTGCATGTAATCCGTGAGCCGCACGGCTTCATTTGCTCCAGAGACTGCACCGCACGGCCTCATTTGCCTCGATGTGGAAAGCAAATCTGCAAAGAACCAAGTTGCTGCCCAAAGGGAGTTTTCACCCCACTTTTTCAACCAAAACCTGTACAAAAGCATGTCCAAAGACCATCCAAGCAGTTATATATCATTATATATCGTTTTGGCCCAGTTTCAGCCCCAATTCCAAGCAAAAAACTGCCTCGAGGCTCAAGTAATATGCAAATTAATAAAGCATAAAATAGAAAAGTAAATAAAACAGTAGTACATTACTTTCGCCCCATCGGCGCCCAAATAAAGCAAAAAATAAGCAAAATGTGCATAAAACTTGTTCATTGTTTGTTTTTCTTCCTAAATCAACTCTAGAGACCTCCTAGGCTTCCGATCCTTCCTCTTCATCGCTACTCAGCTCATAGACGCTAGCCTCTCTCATCAAGTCCTCACTGTCGCTCATGTCAGATAGATGGACATTCTCGTGCTCGTATTCAGCCAACTGCTCCAGGATGCCAGCATTGGGTCCTTGCCCCCGAGGAATGGCACTAGAGGAGTACTCTGAGGCTGAAGAGGTGGATGTTGTTCCCCCGATGTGCCTTCTCTTGCGCACGGGCTTCTGCACATTTACTGCGGCCTTGGAAGTGCAAGCTAGCTTCTTCAAAAGGGATCGGCACACGTCTTTCCATCCCCTATTCTGCCTGACTAAGCCGTCATAAGTGCGAGCTGGAACCTGAGAAAAAAGAGAAGAACATCTCAGAAAAATCTCAGAATTGCAAAAAAGCAAAGAAATCTGAAAGAAAAGGGAAAAGACCCTAAAAGTGTACTTACAAAGGTTATCCGGCGGCAGAGTATACCGGGCTCCCTAGTGTCGGGACAGTATCCCGAACCTCCTTGGTACCCCATTGACCACGTAAGAAAGGTGAGCAGGAGGCATCGGCGGATCAGAAGGCTCGGCCTCCCCATATCCCTGAGTGACATCTAGCTTCACTAGCTTCTGTGGCGTCCTCGCCGCCGCTCCACAAACACAAAGATATGGGGTATCGAGATCAAAATACTCCTCACGGCCACGCCTCGCCTCGATATCTCTATCTCATCCGCCCGCTAATCCTGGCCGCGATCCGTGCCGAGGATCATGAGGGGTAATGGCATCCAATGGAGGGACATGGCCATGCCGGGCCCGGAAAATCGATCCCCGCATAGATGACATCACATGTCGCCCGGTCAACCACCACCTCTGCCTCGTCGCCTCCACGGCCTCCCCTAGCAGAATCTTTGGATATCTCCCCCAAGGGTAAAAGTCCACCCCATCGTGCCCATCTCTGTTGATAACTGGCCTCACCATCTTGTAGTCAAAGGTGATCCGGGTCTTCCCGTGAACTTATCCTCGCATCCCCCTCCAAATGACCATAGCGGGAAAGATGGTAGCATCGCTCCGTTGGTTCCACTGAAAGAACCCGATCACCTCACAAAACCGCACCCGCATGTCCAAAACATCAAAAAGGTCATTTTTCTCTCATGAAAGTCTCAAAGACAGAAAGTAAAAGAGAGAAAAGAAAGTGAGACTACCTCAAGAGCAAAAGAGAAGCAATCCATGGAGGCAGCCTTGTTCCGGCTGTACATGTCCAGGGAGAAGTATAGCTCCGCCAATCCGGCCTCGCCCCAAGAGACCATCCCAATCCCATCAACATCCTCCAGAGAGTCGAGGAGGCAAGTCATAGCCAGAGTCCTGCACTGGCAAAGATGGTGACCGACAAAGATCAACTACACAAAGGCTCTAACAAGCTGGTGGGTAGTCACCTCATTAGCAGCAAAGTCCCGCATGCAGTTCTGGACTGCCACCTCGACGTTCCTCGTCTCCATTCCGAGCCCCTTGGGAATAAGCTCAAACTCGATCAAAGCCCTGAACTCCTCCGCAGTAATATGGTTCCTCCAGTCACAGCCTCCCGTGAACCGCAGCCTGATAGCAAAGAAATCTGCAGTGTCACCGCGCCTCCCCGCCTAAGATGAAAGCTGTGGGTGGTGTCCCACCAGAACTCCGAGAGGTCCTGGATCAAGCCCTTGCTCTTCGAGGTAATGTGAATACCTCTGCCAATAGCCTCAATGAATAAGTCCAGGCCAGTAGCCCTCACTAGCTGCTTGGGGTTCACCCCATTCTTTTCAAAATCAGGCATCCTCTGCCACAACCTCACTGCAATCTCGGAAGGCCCCCTAGACTTGTTCTCCTGTAGACAAGCACAGCAAAAGAAATGTGTCAGTCCTTCATCTCATTTCAAAAGCATGCATATATTCAAAAGTGTACATGTTTTCAAAAGAAAAGCATTCATAAAATTTTTCTAGCATCCTTTGCATGAAAAACGTGTCTTTCATCACTTGAAACACATCATGTCGAGCACATTGCTCTCCTAAGCACAAAATCACAATTTTCAAAATTATTTGCACATAAGCATTAATTTTTTCTCAAAAATGGCATGCATGAATCCTTTTCAATATCCAAAATCCCGTTTTAGCATCCATGATCAAAATTTGACCTAGTTCTAGCACATGCAAGGACTCCGTCACCTTTTAGACAATTATCCCTCTTACTTTTATTTTCGAAAAAAAAGTGGGTCATTCTCATTATTTTTGTCAAATAAATTGCACATGCATGTTCTTTCATCTTCTTAGCCTCATAGGTTAATCATCAAGATTTCAAAATCATCGTCAAAAATCCTAGGAAAATTCGAGAAATTCCTAAAACTCGAGTCAAGCCCTAGAACCAATCAAAATCCAATCAAAATCGACAGAATTGAGCAAATTAAGAATGCTTACCCCAACCGATTGAGGATTTGTCGATTTGTGCTCCCTCCTACCCGGGTAGAGCTCCGATGGAGGCGTGAGGAAGTCATACTTCCTCTCCGTACAGACGAGCTCCTTCCTTCTCCTTCGAGTGGCCTCGGAGATGTTCCTCCTTGCTTGCCTTGGCATAAGATTCCCCTCCGAATCCATTCTAAATCAGTAGAGGCAAAGGGGTGGAAAGATGTTCGAATTTTCTTCCTCTCTTCTCTCTCTCTTTCTCGGCAGTTTAGGGCGGCAACAATGCCCAGTCCCCGTTCAAATTTTGTTTTAAATAATCTGGAAAAATCAGGCTTCTGGCCGTAGGGCCTCTTTTACCTCCCTCTCATGCCGGGCGGCTTCTTTCGCTCTGAGCAGAAATTACCCTTTTGCCCCTGGACTTTCCACTTGGGCATATAATTCCTGTTATCCTTTAACTAGGATAACGTCGTTTTCAGAAGATATCCCTTATCTCCTAAGCAAATAGACTTTCTTCCCCAGTCGCCTCCGTTACTCCCGTTATAACTGGAATGACGCTAGGTGACAACCTCCGAATTGTCAGAACTCTAAACTTAAGCTACCTCTATCACGAATAGAGAAGTACGCTCAAGTTTTCCTAACTTAAGCTACCTCTATCACGAATAGAGAAGTACGCTCAAGTTCTTTAAACTTTAGCTACCTCTATCACAGATTGAGAAGTACGCTCAAGTTCTCCAAACTTAAGCTACCTCTATCACGAATAGAGAAGTACGCTCAAGTTTTCCTAACTTAAGCTACCTCTATCACGAATAGAGAAGTACGCTCAAGTTCTTCAAACTTTAGCTACCTCTATCACAGATAGTGAAGTACGCTCAAGTTCCCCAAACTTTAGCTACCTCTATCACAGATAGTGAAGTACGCTCAAGTTCCCCAAAATTAAGCTACCTCTATCATAGATAGTGAAGTACGCTCAAGTTCTCCAAACTTTAGCTACCTCTATCCACTCGATAGTGACGTAAGCTCTAGTATCCAATCAGGTGACAACCTCCATTAATTGTCAAAACTTCAAGGATCCTAGACATCGTTCCTAACCTATCTAGTGATGCTTGAACTACGACCAAGGCTTGATTCCTCCGGGATACTTAGGTAGCCTTTCATAAAAGGTCCAGCCATCCGACCGCAGTGGTCACCCTCTTTGTCATTCATCAATCCTCAGTGGTGAAATAGCCCTTCATAAAGGTCCCGATATCCGACCACATCGGTCACCTCTAGCACATCCCCAGTAGGATCAATCGCCTGACCTCCTAGGTCACTTTCTCTTCTATTTCCCCGGCAAGAGACCAGCTTCTCTCCGCTATTCCCCTGCAGATCTTTTCTGAACTACGATCTGACTTGATTCCCCTCCGGGATACGTAGGTAGCCTTCCAAAGGTTCAGCCACTCGACCACTTTGGTCACCCAATCCGTCTCGAAATTCGCCAGATCGGATCCTTTTCTATCGACAACCCCACTCGCCCTGCAAGTGACGTTGCCGAGGGGCTTCTGTAAGTACCCAAATCTGGCTCATGCCTTCCGGTTAATTTTCCCGGCAATTCCCCGGACTTTTCTAGAGTTCGGAGCAATTTCGAAACTGTTCCAAACCACCTAAGGGCTGAAGGGACTGCTTGGAGATTAAGAAACACGTTTTTCTTAATACCAAAAACCTTCTAGAATTGCCACCTTGCATGATTCTAGAAACATGCTGAGTCACACTGGATAATGCCGCACGGCTGCATTAGCCAAGAACCCCTAGCCGCACGGCCTCATTAGCCTTATCCAGACTGCCTATAAATAGAGCCCTCCTCTACCCATTTTACATACGAAAAACACACACAATACACCATACTCAGCTCCAAAACTCTCCCAAAACACTGCTACAAGATCAAGAGGTTGAAGAAAGCCAAGAAGCCACCTCCCTCCTCCTTGAAGCCTCCAAAGTTGGTCCTTCCACCAAGCAAGACCCAAAAAAGAAGAGGTCACCACCATTGGTAACCTCTCACTCTCTTACCTTGCATTATACTTGCTCTATATGATTTAATTGCTCATTGCATTCATATATTGTCATTATCTTGCTTGGGACTTGGCATCTATCATTAAAAATCCTATCTTTATCATATCCCCTCCCCCTTTTGCATCCTTTGCATGAAATAAGCATCACTTGCTCTTAAAAATATAGTCTTTATATTCAAAGGTGCATCATTTGCACCTAAAAATTCCTTTTTTACATAAAAATATCATCTTTATGCATCCTTTGCTCATAAAAAAGCAATCTTTATATTCAAAATGCATCCTTTGCACATAAAAATCATGTCTTTACCATAAAGGTGCATCCTTTGCATCAAAAACCCATTTTCATGCATCCTTTGCATTAAAAGTTATCTCTTTACAATCAAATTAGCATCCTTTGCTTTCAAAATGTAATCTTTGTGCATCCTTTGCATATTAAATACTATTTTTCTCATAAAAATGCATCATTTGCATAAAAATCATGTCTTTAATTAAAAAGCATCCTTTGCAATCAAAAGCATCCTTTGCAACCCAAAAATGTCATCTTTTCACTAAAAATGTCATTTTTACATGCATTCCCTCATGTTCCCATTAGCAATCTTCGGAACGGACCGGTGTAAAGATCCTATTTTTACATCGTTTTTTCCATTCAAGGTGTCACAATCTCTTTAGAAAGGGATAAATCTTGAACCTATATCTCCGATTATCACTTAAGACGAGCATGAAGCATCTATATAAGCTCAATCGTCTTAAGGTGTAGGATTGATGGGCTAAGGTCACTCCTTTCCTAAAGAACCTCAATTTGGACTATAAAAGAGAGTCTTTCTCTCGATCATGCAAGTCCCAAGGTTAAAATAGCGATGATCACAAGTCCAAGATGAGGACGGGATCAAAATCCCGAACATATAAAAATCCAAGGAATCCCGAGCGACAACCAACTAAATGGTTTGTACGTCCGGAAGACAACTTGGGACATTCCCCCCCTCTTTTCAAACACATGCACACAAAAAAGCACGCAAGCAAGCACGATAAACGGAATCTAGGGAGACTTGCTACGGCAAGGCACCTTGGGTGAACGACGATCCGTTCTTCCCAAGGGGTAACTTAACCTCCGAACCCTAAATCCTTTTTTTCAAAGTTTTGAGGAAATCAAAATGGCGTGGCGACTCCATTTTTCAAATTAAACCGGATGTTTTCAATCTCGCGTGAATCCGATCTAAAAACAAAATTTTAGAATTTGGGCACACATTCACACCAGTGCATGTATTTTTGAATGCCAGTGCTTGTGTTTTTGAATGCCAGTGCCAGTTTCATGTTTATAAAATGCCAGTATAAAATCACTGGTCATTTGTAATATTAACACTGGCATTTATCATGGTTGCTTACTCACTGGCACTTTTTTACATTAATACTGGCACTTGAAAGTGCCAGTTTCATGTTTATAAAACGTCAGTATGAAATCACTGGTCATTTGTAATATTAACACTGGCATTTATCATGGTTGCCAGTAATTATGAAAATGCCACCGTTTATTTTGAATAATAATGCCCAACGCTTTTGAAAAACACATTTTTTTCTTATTTTAAGAAAATCTAGTTTTTTATAAGACAAACTCGAAAAAATTTGGTTTAATTCTACTAATCAATTAATCTTTTTTCGTTACAGCAATTTATATGTCCTTAAATAATAATAATAATAAATAAATGCGGCCCTTCTACAAAACTTCAATGACTTGTCTGATTTAACATTTCAGAAACTCAATTATTTAAAATACTCTATCCGTCCTATATTATCTTACCCATTTTGCTATTTTGAACGTCTCACTTTAACTTTAAAATCACACTTTTCTAAAAAGAAAATTTTTTAATAATTCTTTATTCATGAGACCCACTTGTCATATCACAACACTTTTCAAATTTACTATTTCTCCACTCATTCTCTCTTCTACCCACTGACAATCCTTACTTTAATAATATTATTCTTTATTTTTCGTTCTCAACAGTAAATGAGTAAGCTATTATGAGACGGAGGAAGTATAGGATTAGAATATCTATATATATAATTTACGGAGTAACATCTATAGTATAAATGAGGGAAGTGTGATGAATAGTTGTATGAATAGTGCCAAATTTTTTTCTCATTTTATCCTCACTTTTAATTAAAAAAATACCACGTGTCCTCGGACACGGGCTTTTACTAGTTTAAGTATATACTCCATCCGCATGGGATATAGATTATAATATACTCCCTCCGTCCCAGCGAAAGAGTCGGTAAATTTGTCCGACACGCAAAATAAGAAATGTGATGTAGGAAAGAGAAAAAGTTTAAATGTTGTGAGTATGAAAAATTAAATAGGAGAGAGAATGAGTGGGAGGTGATGTAAGAAAGATAATGTTGTGAGTGTAAACGTAAAGTATGAGAGAGAATGAGTGGAGATAATAGTGATTTAAGGTTTCCTTTTTGGGAAAGTGGCTTTTTAAATGGGACGCCCAAAAAGGAAATAAATGGCTCTTTCGCTGGGACGGAGGGAGTATATACTCCCTCCGTCCCGATCGAAATGTCTTAAAATGAATCATGTACGAGAATTAAGAAAAGTGATGTAGGAAAGAGAAAAAGTGTATAGTGAAATAAATATTGTGAGTATGAAAAGTGATGTAGAAAAGAGAAAGTGGGGTAGAGAATAGTTAGTGGATATGTATTTTGAATATGACAAGTGGGTTCCTAAGCTTAGAAAAAAACAACAGTAATTTTAAAGTCACATTTTCTTAAAAAGAAAACATTTTAATACTTCTTTATTTATGGAACCCACTTGTCATACTCACAACACTTTTCAAATTTACTATTCTCTCCACTCATTCTCTATCCTATCCACTCACAACTCCTACTTTAATAATATTATTCCTTATTTTTCGTTCTCAACAGTAAATGAGTAAGCTATTATGGGACGGAGGGAGTATAGGATTAGAATACTTATATATAGTCCCTTCGTCCCGATAATAGCTTCACCATTTTTGGTCCGACACGCAAATTAAGGGTGGAGAAAATGTTGTGAGTGTAATAGTAAAATAGGAGAGAGAATAAGTGGAGGAAATAGTAAATTTGAAAAATGTTGTGAGTGTAATAGTAAAATAGGAGAGAGAATGAGTGTGTGAAATAGTAAAGATTCTTTGTCATTTTAGAAAAGGTGAAGCTTCTAACGGGACGCCCTTTTAGGAAATTAGTAAAGCTTTTATTGGGACGGAGGGAGTATAATTTATGGAGTAACATTTAAGTATACTCCCTCTGTCCCAAGAAATGGTTCACCATTTTTAGCCAGGCACGCAAATTAAGGAAATAGGTGGGAAGAAAAAATGTTGTGAGTGTAATTTGAAAATAGAAGAGAGAATTAGTAGAGGAAATAGTAAATTTAAAAAGTGTTGTGAGTGTAATAGTGAATTAGGAGAGAGAATGAGTGGAGAAAATAGTGAGTGGGTATAATTAAATATTAATAAAACTTTTCCATTTTTTAAAAAATGTAGCTTCAAACGGAATGCTATTTTGACTAAAAGGTGAAGTATTCTCTGAAACGGAGGGAGTATACTCCCTCCGTTCCGCTAAGGTTGTAACATTTTGCCATTTTCGGCATTTCACTTAAGTTGCAACATTACCCAAAAAGGAAACTTTTTATTATTTTTATAATTTTCCACTCATTCTCTCTCTTACTCACAACCACTCATTATTTTCCACTCATTCTCTCTCTTTCTCACAACCACTCATTATTCTCCTTTCTTAATTTACGTGCTTCAATCCTCATGTAACAATCTTACTGAAACGTGAGGGAGTATAATTTACTTATGATCCTATTGATATTAGCCTATTAGGTATAATTTTTGCATCCACGTGGTAGGTTTTGTCTATTGCTAACTATTCACATTTGTAGCGTTGTACTATTTCCAACTATGCATACGTCGTCCCAATCACTACAAAAGCGAAAACAAATTCTACTATTTCCATCACCTCCGAATAAGAGTCGATTGGTAAGTCCACTCCGGTCAAATCGGATTGCCGATTAACTATACAAAACCGTCGATATATGATTTGACATAAAGTCCAATCGTGATTGTATCGCCAACTTACAATTCACAATTTCGGTTTTCGATTTGCTTGTCCAATTCGATTTGTTGATTTTATACGATTTTTGTTTTATTGTTGTTTTTTCCTTTTTTAACTAAAGGATATTTTGAAAAAAAAAATCTAGTTTTTTTTTTTTTTTGAGAAAAAATAAATAAATTGAAATATTCTATTGATACTCCCAAAAATATTTTTCAATTTTTTTTACTACTCTTCAATTTTCAAAAAAGACATAACGTATACAATTGACAACACTCTTACGCAAGTATAAAGCACATTACACACGCGTCAAACACACATATGCGTTACAATGCATGACTGTCACACATACTCTGCGCAAATACACAGTAAAAATGGTACTACCTCCGTCCCACCTCAATTGAGCCACTTTCCTTTTTGGAACGTTCCACTTTAATTGAGTCATTCCATAAATGAAATGAAGTGAACAGTGTTTCGGACATTTATACCTTCATAATGTTTACTCCCTTCGTCTCGATCGAAAAGGCACAAATTTCCTTTTTGGGTGTCCCATTTAAAAAGGCACAGTCCCATTTATACCCACTCATTCTCTCTCCTACTTTACTTTTACACTCACAACATTCTCTCTCCTAACTATTCCTCCCACTCATTCTCTCTCCTATTTAATTTTTCATACTCACAACATTTAAACATTTTCTCTTTCCTACATCACTTTCTTTAATTTTCGTGCCAGGTAGGTTTTGTGCCTTTTGGACTGGAACGGAGGGAGCATATATTTACCAAAAAATCATTCATTATCTATAGTATAAATGGGAACTCTCCCATGAACAGTTCTTTGAACAGTTCCAATGGGGGAATTTCCCATTTTGCCCTCACAATTTGGTCTCTTTCTCATTTTGCCCTTAAAAAAAATTTAATTTAAAAAAAAATTAAAAAACAAAAAAACGTGGCCTTGAACACGGGCTTATGCTAGTACCTTTATAATTTTAACATATTTACAAAAAAATCAATCATTAACTTACTATTCCTCCCACTCATTCTCTCTCCTATTAAATATTTTTAACTTTTACATTCTCTATCCTATTACCTACCACTCATTTAACTTTTACATTCTCTCTCCTCTAATTTCTACCCACTTTATTCATTTTTCTTAAGAACCGTGAAATTTACCCATGGACCAATTGAGGTGGGACGGAGGGAGTAATATTTATTGAAAATGGGTCGGTTGAACCGGTGGTTATGACAGTCAAACTTTGAACCGCCGGTACACATTTTGATCGGTTGGCGATATCACGATTTGTTAAACAGTTATAAACTGCCTATCCGACGGCCTGAACTGGATTATACGGCAATCTAAGTCCACCACGTGACAAATTTTACATCACTTCTTGCTTGGAGTTGTTTCTGCAACCCTTAAGACCATGTACAATGGTTTCAACGCCATTTTCACTTTCAACCCCCACTTAACCACTCCACATCAGCTTCTCTCTTATCTACCTAATTTATCAACTACCTTTCAACTTTTACACCCTACAATGGTTTTATTTATAAAAATTCAACACCTTTTCAACTCATTATCCTATATCCCACCACTTTTATTTTATTTTATATTCTTTATTTTTATGATTAGTAAAATTATTATTAGTATTATTATTTATAATTAAAAAAAATACTTCACACTTAATTAATTTTCTGTAATTGCAATTAAATATATACGAGAAATGACGATAATTATTATTAAAACAAATAAAAGTTACAATAAGCTTAGCTGGCGACACAAATAATTAAAGACAAATAAGCATACGATACAATAGACTCGACTCACAATACAATAAAACTATTAAATCAAACATTACAAGACTTAAAAATAATCTTTAATCGCGAAACATTTCGAACTTTGCCCATGTGTACTTGATTAGATCCGCCAACAATTCGTGATGAACTTTTATATCACGCAATTCCGATCTAGCACGCACATGATTTGCAAATGCAGGTAGTACCTCAGTCGAGAATGGTTGCTGTGTACTAGACCCACTTGCCTCGAATTGATCATAGTCGATCCAATTCTGAGAATATGTATCTCGTTCATCCTCAACAATCATATTATTTAATATGATACATGACCTCATGATGATAGCTAAGTCGTTGATCTCCCACATTCGAGCTGGTTCTCGAATGATTTTAAATCGAGCTTGGAGCACTCCAAATGCACGTTCTATATCCTTTCGACATCCCTCCTAATATTTTGCAAATAACTTATCTTGTTCACTTTGAGGAAGTCTAACTGATTTGACGAAAGTCGGATAAGAAGGGCAGATACTGTCAGCAAGATAATATGCCATATTATACGGACGTTGATTCACACAGAAGTTGACTCGTGGAGTATTTTCTTGTTCAACATCATCGAACACTGGCGATCGATCCAGAACATTTATATTGTTCAATATGCCCGGACATCCGAAAAAGGCATGCCAGATCCATAAATCATGAGAGGCAACTGCTTTAAAAATAATCGAGGTGGTTTCCTTATCACCTCTAGTAAATTGACCTTCCCATGTCGTAGGACAATTTTTCCATTCCCAATGCATGCAATCAATACTCCCGATCATCCCTGGGAACCCCCTCATCTCACTAACATGAAGTATTCTTTTGCAGGTTATCTTCGTTTGGGGCTTTCAAGTACTCTTGCTCATGCAATTGAATGATTCCTTTGCAAAATCTACGTAACGTCTCCAATGCTGTAGTAACTCAAATTTTTATTTATTCATCATTAGCATCGGCCAACATACCATATGCTAACATTCACATGGCTGTGGTACATTTTGCTAATAGAGATAGGCCTTCTTTATTAGCAGCATCATATCTTTTGGGTGAAGTAGTTGTCATGGCTTGAAAGGTCCCCGAAGATTCGAAGGAATACATGATTCTGCATCCGATATCGTTGGCGAAAAAATTCTTTGTATGTAGCATTTTCGATAAAGTAGTCGTCAACCAGGCTCTGGTTTGCCGAAGCGTGATCTCTTTTGAAATATCTTCTCTTAGCACGAGGTGTATCTTCTTATATTTTATTGCGACACTCTCTAAATCGGTTGACGGTAAACCTCTCCTCAAATTCAGATTGCCTTTTGTAGGCGCTTCGATATCAAAAGAAAATTCGGATGGATCCATTGAAATTTGGATATTTTTTTCTCAAATAATTCATTTTTAAAAATCTATTTTCCAAAATAACAAACTTTTGAAACTATTTCCCAAAATGACCACTTTTTGGGAACTTGCTACACGGTATAACGAGTTTCTCTTTAATCGGTCGAACTCGCTACACCGTGTAGCGAGTTTGGGGTAATTAAGGATTGGCGGTCTGTGATTAATTGATGTAACTAAGTAAAGACAAACTCGCTACACCGTGTAGCGAGTTTGACCGGGCACATTCAAACTCGCTACACCATGTAGCAAGTTCTAAAAAATCCCTTTTCCCCTATTCCAACTTACAGTCTGTTCATTTCAAAAAAAAAAAACCATCAGTAGCCGCCGGGAAGAAGAAACAGAGAAGAAGACATTTTGCCATTCAAATTCAAGCTTTTTATCATCAAAATTTCGTTATTGTAAGTTTAAATTCATGTTTTACTTCAATTTGTGTTTATTTTGCTTCGATTTGATTATTGTTTACTTGCAATTAGGTTTATTCAACTCAATTTTTGATATATTTTGAACTCAATTGTTAGTATACTTTGATATTGAACTCAATTTTTCCATTATTTTCATCACTTAGTGTTGTTATTATGATAAAGTTTTGTGTGGGAGAGAAGGATATGTTTAGAGATAGAGGTTGGTATTATGATAAAGTTTTGTGGCAAAGTGGAAGGAAAGGAAAGTTTGAGGTCTTGAAAACTAAACTATAGGAGAAGGACATTGTTTATTTTTGTTTAATTTGGACGGTGAGAATGCTGTAAATCTTTTCAACAAAATAGCTTCTTTTATTAATGAAGTTTAGTAGAATGATGGAAAGTGTTGTTTTTGTAACATGTGTTTGAAAACATATGCTATCTTGTTGTATTAGTATTAATTTGATATTGAAATAAGCAGATAGATTCCTTCATTGATTATGGGCCTATCGATAACACTGTTCTGACTGAGCATGAGAACCACATAGCTCGATTTATTTGGGCCGGAGTGGAGATTGCTAGTCCGCTCTCATTTCGTCGTGGTGCCTCCTTGCCGGATAGATTAGCTCCTAGGATATTGTCTAGATTAGCCGAGTGCGGCTTTAGTGGAGTTCACTACATAGGGAGAGTTCAGTATGATTATAGGTTACTGGAGGCTTTGATCGAGAGATGGCGTCCGGAGACCTATTCATTTCACCTCCCGATTGGTGAGATGACTATCACCCTAGAGGATATCGGCATGATTTCCGGGTTGCCGATTGATGGGGATGCTATTACCGATGCTGACATCCCAGCACTTGTAGACTGGCGGGATGTATGTCAGCAGCTTTTAGGGGTTGTCCCTAATCCCGGAGATATAGATGGGAGTAGTCTAAAGCTACGGTGGATCACGAGCAATTTTCCACACTTCCACGACCTAGCTGATGATTCCCAGTAGGACCTTGTTGATATGTACGTACATGCATATATCATGCTCGCCTTGGGTTCTACGGTGATGTCTGATCGTACGAACAACAAGGTTAAGTTGTGTTATCTCTCTCTGCTTGGGGATGTTTCCAGGGTCTGCCACTACAGTTGGGGAAGTGCGTCGCTCGCTTTCCTATATCGAGAGCTGTGTAGTGCGACTAACCCCGTGACGAAACAGTGCGGAGGATTTCTTAGCGTTCTACATGTATCTTTATCTCATTTTAATGTTCATTATGTTGTTATTTTTAAGTTTGATTTCAAATTATCGACATTATTTATAGTATTTGATATATATTTAATTGATATAGATTTGGGCTTAGGAGCGGTTGCTATGTGTGCAACCTGAAATTTGTAGGCGAAACAGAGATCCGGACTACGTGCACATGCCCATCGGATGCAGGTATACATATATCATACGTTATTTTCTCGTCGTTATTGTTTTTTTTGTTTTTTTTTAACTTCTTCTTATAATTATTTTGTTTATGAAATTTCAGGTGGACCCATTCATCATTGTATCTGAAGGAGGTTACTGCACATTACCTGCGAGGCTATTGTGATCAACTGGCCAAGATTACCGATGATCAGGTTGTGTGGCAGCCTTATGTAGATAGATATGCTCTGACCTACTGCACTTAGGGACATGCCGTATGGTTGGCGCGGGTCCCTCTTGTATGCTTTGAGAGGAACGAGTGGCATTTGTCAGATCGTGTTATGAGGCAGTTTGACTTTCTACAGGGGGTCCCAGAACCATGCAACACTCGTCCGGACCTGCATAGAGTTGATAGGCGGGGAAACAATGTCATCATTTTGAGAGACCGCTCGACAATATATTGCAATTTGGGAATAGCAGATACAATTTCTGGTTTCGGGGGTCCCAGGCATTCACGATATGCATTACACCGATCTATATATGATGTGGTATCGGAGCATAACGTGCATGTTTTTGCAGAATCTCACTCATATAGAGGAGGCTGGATACCGGTTGGTTGCCCCTTGCCTAGAGTTTGTGGTAAGTATTTACATTTTTCAAGTTATTATTTCTAGTTTTTTTTAAACAAAACTTCAATTTATTAACTTATGTCTTATACTTATATTTTTTGATATAAAAACAGGGGCAGAACCTTCAGCGTTTGCATGTCGACAAGGAGGCGGAGGAGCATGCTAGACAAGCTTCAATGCGGACGATTATTAGACACACGCTCACGGGAGTTAGGGAACAACAATGCCTTGAGGCTCCTGCATCACCTCCCCCACCGGTAGATCGCGCATAGGGGGTAGAACCTCGACAGCGTCGGGTTAGACATCGTGCACAGCCACAACCACAAATGGACTTGCGCGACGATCCAGAGTACGAGACTAATCCTGAGCCTCAAGCCCAGACCCAGGATGATGGACAATTTGAATAGCCGTCATCATAGTGGACTCAGAGTCAATTTTGTGGTAGTGGGAATGGGGGTGGGGGTGGGAGTGGGTAGTGGGATGGGAGTGGGTAGGAGAATGGGAGTGGGAGAGGGAGTGGGTAGAGTGCCCAGCCAGACCCTTCCCCTGGACCCAATATGGGTTTCGGAGTATATTCGGGGAGTGGAAGTGCCTTTAGGGTTCCTCTATCTACATCTCAAGCAGGGCTCCCCTTCTCCGATCCGAGTTCGACTTCTTTTGGCTGGACTCACTTTGAGACCACTACACCCTTCTCTGATCCGGCTGCGACTTCATCTAGTGGGGTACAACTTAACCCTGCTCAACGGGCGGAGTTCATTAGAAGAGGGTCTCGACAACGGCAACCGATGAGGAAGTTCACCCCGGCTGACTACGAGAGGAGGAATAGGTGAAACTTTTTTTTATTTAGATGTAATGAATCTTTGTAGTATTAGTTGTTATTTGGATGTTTTTATTTGTAATAACTGAAACTATGATTTTTTTAGTTTTTATTTGGATATTTGTATTTTTTTTTACATTTTAGTACATGTATGTAGATATGTAGGTGTGTGTTATGGTATATTGTACAGGTTTATAGTTTGATATTGGAGATTTCGATATATTGGATGTGGGATTTTCTGTTTGCGGGTGGGATGCTGAAGTTTGATGCTGCTGTGGAAGCCTGTTCAGGTGAACTTGCTACACGGTGTAGCGATTTCATTAAACTCGCTACACCGTGTAGCTAGTTTAGTGAAATCGCTACACCGTGTAGCGAGTTCACTTGAACTGGTTTTTTGGCCGTAGAGTTAGGGCGACCGCACTAACTTGGCCGTAGAGTTGGGGCGGCCGCACTAACTCGTACCCAAAATTTTCTTCCCTGATTCACTCGTCCCTTTGATGGGGAATAGTTGGTGTAGTTGGGGACGACTCGTCCCCTAGCCTAATTTTCTGGATTTCTTCATTTATTTTTATTTTTTTCACAACATATTCTAACGAAACATCACATTACAAAGTCACTCCAAATTACATCAAATCTAATCTAAATACATCAACATAGAGAAATAAAATATCCAGAAACATCGGAGTTACATGATATAAAATTCACCACATCAGTTGCCATGGACAGAAATTCAACTCAAATAGGAACTAACTGTTATTTTGCCAAATTTAAACTTTCATATTGAAAAATTCAACTCAAATAGAAATTATATTCAAGTTTTCAAGTTTAATGAAAATTACATAAACTGAAACTGCTACTGAAACTGAATCAAATTCAAACCAAACATAAATTACATGAAAAATATTCTTCTACTCCCTAATGTTCGGGCATCTACGACGATTGTGGCCTTCTTGATGGCATGATGAACACAGAGTCTTCCGTTTATCTACTTGAAAGTCCATACAATTTCGGAAGCGTCTTGATCTAGGCCGTCCGAACTTCGCAGAACGTCGAAGGTGGGGATTAGGGAAAAACCGTGGCACCAAACCATCCACACCTCAATAGTCCTCATGCTCGATTGGTTCAAATGTCCCCTTCCATGTCTTGTAGTATTCCTTAATGGTTTAAAATCGAGAAACAAAATCTCGACCATCAAGATGTTGTGCATGGCAACATTTAAGAAGATGTGAACAAGACATGTGATAGGCAACTCATTTACCACATGTGCAGGTACGCTCATTAAGTCGGACAATCTGGATATTTCCTCCTTTATCACCTAGACATGTGGTTTTCACTTGATACACCCCCATTTCATGATTGTTGAACCTCCTTACCTGATGTGTTGCCCCTTTCTCGCTGTTCTTCAAGTATCGGTAATGAACTTTCTGGCTGAATTGATGTAGGGGATTGATGTTAGGGTTATTAGGATTACCTCCTAAGGCATTAAGTGAAAATCCATGTCTTACTTGAAAGTACTCCACACAACGGTAGAAGGCAGTTTCAATAATTGCTGTGATTGGCATCCCACGGGCACCATTGAAAACCTTAGACATGTTAGTAGTCATAATGCCATATCTGTAACCACCATCTGAATGAACGCTCGCCGAAAAAATAATGAAATTTTTGGAGTCGCCACGCCGTTTTTAAGGAAACATTGAAAACCTTTTGAAAGAGAAAATGGGTTCGGGGGTCAGGTTACGTGTTGGGAAGAACCGAGAGTTCACCCAACACGCCTCGTCCGTAGACGAGTCTTTCAATGTTCAACATCCAAAACATTCAAAAGTGTGTGCAATTGTGTGAGACAAAATATGTATAAAATGCATGAAAGTGCTTTGTTTTATTGCTCAACAGAGGGAATTACAACTTGTGAGCCACTTATTTTGGGGGGCCACGTCCCGATTACAACGAGGCAAACAAATTACAAATGAAAAGGGACCTACTGCAGTTGGCTAAGTATGTCGCGTGACACAGGACCAGTAAGGGTCAGTTGTGTCGCGGAACATACTATGCCATATGCAGAGGTTTACATCTCGATTACGGAAACAAGCCAATAATCAACAACAAGGTTAACAAAAATGGAATTAACAGCAACAACGAGATTGCAGAGATGGAAAATTATAATTGCAACGAGACAATATTATCACCTAGGTATGGATAAACACATATGAGAGAATGAATATGATTGATTCACCCTCTATTTGGCGTTTAGACAAACCAACATCAAACAAATGCTCAAGCAAACAGATCACAGCATACTGGAAACAAAAATGAGGTTATAACAATGCCCATCTAATCAGGTTCAAGCCTCTGAAGAACAATGTCAAATACAGCAACACCCATGAACAACGAGAAGAGAGAGAAATGGAATTGGATCGTTACCTTTGTAGTATCCACCCTCTCTATACCACGTCGGTATGGAGAATCTTCAAATCAGCTCCGGGACGATGAGAGCTCGAGCTCACTGTGAAGCTTCAAGGCCGGAATGAGCGTAACGCTAAAGGGAGTCTGAACAGGGGTCGGCGCTAGCAGGTATGACCGGGAATTGTTGGTAAATTGGTGGTGGGCGATTGAACGGGCTTATGGTCTGGAAACAGGGAAAGGAGACGTCAATGGTTGGAGAGAGGGAGAGAATTGGTGAGGAAGCGGTTGATTGTTGGAGGTAGAACGGTGATGGGTGATTGAGGGGGATTCGGGTTGCCGACAAATGGATTTAGGGAGAGAGGACAGTCGGAGATGATGGATTCGTGAACTGAAAAGGGTTGGAAGCGGAACCGTGGTGGAGCGGTGACGGTGAAAGGTTTAGGGTCTAGAACAGAGAAGCAATTGGGGAAGAGCTGGGTGAGGTCTCTGTTCAGAGGGAGAGAACGGTGAAGGAGATTGAGGAGCGATTGAGAGAGGGTTGCAAACGGTAGGTGTGGCCGGAGGAACAGGGGCATCGGTTGATTTGGATGTGAGGGAGAGCTCGGTGATGGGCTTGGCCGGAGAGGGAGAGGGCAATGGTGAGGAAGCGATTGTTATTGGAGGTAGGCAGATTGAAGGGGATTGGGTCGCCGGCGAATGGTGAGGAAGACGATTTCGTTTAGAGAGAGACTCCGTTTGCGTTTAGTGAGAGAGAGCGTCTAGTGAGAGAGAGAATCTGAGAGTGAGAGGCCGCCCTTTCCAAATGAGGATAAATCCTTATTTAACGTTGCCTTGGAATTGATTTATTATGTCGCACGACCAATTGCTTCAACTTTCCGTGGCTCAATCTGTCGCACGACGGGACGAGCCAATAACCGTTTCTGGAACATTCCGAGCTAATTCCCCCTAGGTCCAAGACAAATAATTCCCTATTGGTCCTTTTGCCCGGAGAAAAAGACTTAAAAGTACTTTCTTCGCGGGAAACTTATAAAAAGTTTCCGGAAGTCTCGGAATGAACCGGAAATTTACCAAAATGCCCCCTAGTGCAATTTTATTGCGTAAAAAGGCACTTTTATTGGGTCGCGAATTGGATTGACTTACTCACAGATCCCCTCGGCAACGTCATTTATGGAAGAAGTGAGGTTGTCGACAAGAAGGACCCAATCCCAATGAGCGGCTGGGGATATGGCGGATGGCTGGACAATGACTGGTGAGATCGGATGGCTGGACCTTTGGAGAAAGGATTCCTACGTATCCCTAGGAGGGAATCAAGCCAAATCGTAGTTCAAAAATGAAACCAACAAGGAGCAAGAAGTGGTAGAGATATGCTTTCATACCTTTGCTGTGCTTACCTGTAGCTGTCGGAGGGACTGATGCTACGATTGTCTGACAAGGGCATTTGCTGATGATCAATCTCCGTCCAACACGGGCTCTTGATGATCTTCCGTCCAACACGGGAACTGATGATAATCCTCCATCCTGTAAGTACCCAAATCTGGCTCATGCCTTCCGGTTAAATTTCCCGGCAATTTCGGTAAGTTTCACGGTAATTCCCCGGACCTTCCTAGTGTTCCGGAAATATTCCGGAACTGTTTTTAATTAATTAAGGGCTGAAGGGAATCATTCCTAATTAAGAAACACGTTTTTCTTAATTGGGAGGAGCCTTCTAGAATTTGCCACCTTGCATGGTTCTAGAAGTGCTGACTCATTGTGGATAATGCCGCACGGCTGCATTAGCTCGCGGTCCCTAGCCGCACGGCCTCATTAGCCTTATCCAGACTGCCTATAAATAGAGCCCTCCTCTACCCATTTTAAGAATCCACAAAAATCATAATACTCCCATATTACGAAGAAAGTCCTCCCAAGAGCTGCTGAAGATCCAAGAAGGTGAAGAAGAAGGCCAAGAAGCTACCTCCCTCCTCCTTGAAGATCCAAGATCAACCTCTCCTCCTAGCTCCATCCAAAGAAGAAGGAAGCCATTGGTAACCTCGCACGCCCTAACCTCGCATCCTAATTGCTTTATAAATTGCTCATTGCATTGTCTTTATATTGCTTGGGACTTGGTAGATTAAAGATCACATCTTTATATTCCCCCTTCCCCTTTTGCATGCATTAGGCATCATTTGCCATTAAAAATGTAGTCTTTCCCTATAAAGGTGCATCCTTTGCACCTAAAACCCCCATTTTCCAATAAAAATGTCATTTTTATGCATCCTTTGCATATAAAAATCAAATCTTTTCAATCAAAATGTATCCTTTGCATTCAAAATCCCTTTTCCAAGCATCATTTGCTTTAAAGATCATGTCTTTACCATAAACTAGCATCATATGCTTTTCAAAATGCAATCTTTATGCATCATTTGCATAATGAATGCCAATTTCTTCATAAAAATGCATCATTTGCATAAAAATCATATCTTTATGCATCATTTGCAATAAAGATCATTTCTTTGAATCAAATGCATCATTTGCAACCCAAAAATGTCATCTTTTCATTAAAAATGTCATTTTTACATACATTCCCCCATTCCCCATTAGTAACCTCGGAACGGACCGGTGTAAAAAATCCTATCTTTACATCGTACCTTCCATAAAGGTTTCATAATCTCTTTAGAAAAGGGACACCTTTGAACCCTATATCTCCGATTATCACTTAAGATGAGTATGAAGCATCTATACGAGCTCGACCATTTTAAAGTGTAGGATTGATGGGCTAAGGACCCTCCTTTTCTAAAGAACCTCATCTTTGACTACAAAGAGAGTCATTCTCTCGATCACGCATGTCCCAAGGTCTAAAAAAAATTCGATGATCACAAGTCCAAGATGAGGGCGGGATCATAATCCCGAATACATAAAATCCAAGAAATCCCGAGCGACAACCAACAAATGGTTTGTACGTCCGGAAGATGACTTGGGCCATTCCCTCCTTATTATCAAACACATGCACACAGGAAAGCACGCAAGCAAGCACGATTAATGGGATCTTGGGAGACTTGCTCCGACAAGGCACCTTGGGTGAACGACGATCCGTTCTTCCCAAGGGGTAACTTAACCTCCGAACCCATAAAACCTTTTTTTCAAAGTTTTGAGGTAATCAAAATGGCGTGGCGACTCCATTTTTCAAATTAAACCGGATGTCTTCAAACTCGCGTGAATCCAACAAACACAAAATTTTGGGCACACATTCACAGTTTGGCGACTCCGCTGGGGACATCCCAAAGGAGAAAAGCTTTATTTTCAAAACAAAAAATCGATACTCGGTATATAGGTGGAAACCACTTACCCTTCCTGTACACTCCCTGACGTGGGAGTTGGGATAACCGGTGGTTTAACAATCCCACGTACCAGTATCCCTTTTCGAAATTTTTTTTTGAAAAAATGAAAGAAAGCTTTTCCCTTTGAGCGGGTTAGACTCCCGTCGCCGATTTCATTAATCATGCTTGCTTTCTTTACCATGCATTGCATCATTTGCATCTTGGAATCTGTGCATACTTTGAACGGGAAACAACCCGAAAAATAGCTAAAGGAGTGGAACCTAGAAAATTGATCCATGCAGTCGTACGGCTCAATCCTCCCTGGATTCTGACCGGGCGACCTCAGTGGCAATTCCACCAGGAAAAATTGAGGTTAATCGCGGTCCAGCTGACTTGGGGCTACTCGGCTCCATGATGGCGACCGGGGCTCCCCGAGAAAATTTACGTGCTTATGTGTTGCATTCTCCCGTCCCGAAAATCATTCCTTTAAAACACATTTCGAAAATCTCTGTTTTAACTCAAAAAGGAACATTTTTAGGAGACCGCACACTACGCGCACTCCGATATATCCTGTACACTTTTGCACGCACGTCCTTCAAACCCGAGGGTGGTTCCAATTTCAGTCACGAGACGGCCTTACGATGCTCCGGGCACGCACGGAATCATCCCAACCTCCCCATGGCGGCCGGTGTCGACCAATGCACAGTCCGTGTCACACGTTTCAAAAAACCGTGACTTTTGGTTGGTTTTTGGTCTAGTCCGTGTCATATAGCCCAGTTGCATACCCTCGTAAAGGTCAAACCTTAGTTCATAACGGAAGAAGAACTCTGCCAAAATTCTTACAAGGAAAAATTGGCGAGATCTCGACTCCGACATTGACTATTGACCTTGACCTACACGGAATGCGCAAGAGTCAAGACCGAGTCTTTGCCAACAAATCAAAAGATCTTTCGCTCAAGCGAAGCTCTGCTAAAATTCCGACAAGGAAAAATTGGCAAGATCTTGACCCGACATTGACTTCGATTCTAACTCACGCCCGACGTATGCAACAAAGTTCAATGTGACACTGTGTCATCTGGATTTTGCCGCCCGACCCATGCCTATTATCTTCTTGGACATTACCGAAGTCAAAACGTCATTCGCTCAAAGCGAAAATCTGCCAAAATCCTATTAAGGCAGAAAGACGAGACTTTCCCGGTATTGCCTTGACTATAATCCGCATCGCTCGTGCGTTGAAAGTTCCTATGACCCGCTAGACCCGTTAGGAGCGTTCTTTACTCTCGGTCGGTGGGATCCGCGTGCCCTATAGGACCCTCGCCCGGGGCTGTCCACCCTGGGATGTCGAAATACAGGTGGAATACGAGGGGCTTATAGACGTAGTGACGGAACCCACTGATCTAGGATCTAGAGTAGTTACGAAAAAGAAGGGCAAACCCCCTTTTCCAACCAAATAGATATTAATAAAAGATACTGTTTTAAGTAAACTGGAAGATTCTAATTTGCATATTGCCTGAGCCTTCAGCCTAAACACCTACCCTGAGTCTAAAACTTTCCTATCCATTTCCCGCAGCGAGAAAGAAGTGGGTGAGAACACCGGGTCAGCGACTTGTTAGCGCAGAATTCTCAGACAGTTCGCCAGAATCCTCAGTTTGGTCAGTCCAGAGAGTCAGAATGTCCGATTCGACAGAAAACAGTACTGGTTTGGGTAACCAGATGACTAGGGAAGAAGAGCTAGCCTTAGCCTTGGAAAATAGTCGTAAGGCCCATGAGGAACAGCAGGCCATGCTCATTGATGCGCTACGTCGTCATGGGGTCCAGATAGTGGTAGAGCTTAATGGTTCCTTGGTTATGGTAGAAGATTAAACTCCAGAAGTAACCATCTCACTCTCTAGCTTATAACCAAGTGCCCTCCTCCATCCACATATGAGCCTTTGCCAAAGACTGTCCCTTTTCAAATTTTTCCTATCCCAAGCCATTAGGGTCTCGACACCGTCTCCTCCTCGATAAGACCCACTTTGTTCCCTACCAACAGAGAACAAACGCCACAGCTATTCCCGTAACGCAGCCTCTCTCGCATTACCCTATGGGATTCGCTCCCTCTCCCCAAGATGGGCCGTCCTGCACAACTTCCGGGCCTCGAGAATCAATCAAGCGACCTTTTCAACTCCCGCCCGCCACAGCAGATCTTCCACCCCCAACCTTGCCAATAGGATCCCACGAGGCTCCTTTTTCCTACTTCGCAACTATGAGCCTAATTCCTATGCCTATGGTCGCCTCGGAAACACCTGACTGTGCCAAGTTTACACCTATTTCCCTTCTAAAGACTCCCAAGCCATGGTACCGCCTACCACCGTGCCACCCACAGCCCCGCCACTCAAATCTCGACAAGCCTGCTTCGTAGTCGAAACCGTCCCCGACCCCAACATGACTTGGTTGATGGAACAAGTTAAGTCCATGCAGGAGAAGTTCGAGAACCGAACACCAAAAGGCGTCATATCGATTACCGATCCTAGCAAGATTGTCCCTCTTCCTCCAAAATTCCGGATGCCGGAGATTGAAAAATTCAACGGCACCGATTGTCCCCTGACTCATATTGAAAGCTACCTTCTTGCCATGAGAGCCAAGGATCGTACACATCAGCAAATGGCCGACCATTTTCACTGTCATTAAAGGGTTCAGCTCTTAGATGGTTCCCGCACGTAAAACCGTAAGCCCGAGCCACTTGGGACAAAATTAAGGAAGCCTTTCTGGAGAAGTATAAGGCCAATTTGAATTGGGAAACCAAAGAATGACCTACAAGGCACTCTACAAAGGCCTGCATTTGAGCCAAATGAGTGAATTTTACAGGAGATGGAACTGGAAGCTCAGTGAAATGATGACCCCGCTGAATGAAGAGGAGCAGATGGAGATCTTCCAATCCTGCTTAAAGCCTCAACTAAGGGTCCAAATTGGCAATTACTATTATCCTGACCTTCGAGCGATGGTAAATGCTGGTACCAAGTTTGAAAATGCCTTCAACATGGCCCCGGCCACAGGGTCAGCCAACTCTTATCACTACAAAGCACCAGTGTCAAACGCCCCAGCTGTCACTATAAAGGGAAAAGAAACGGTCGGCGCTTTCAATTACATCCAGAATGAGAAAGTGGGACAGAATTCAAGCCAAGTAGTTGCAAAGCCGAGACCTCGTTTCTATACCGCAGAAGATTTCGGAATGCCACTAGAAAAGGTCTTTGACGGTTTGGTAGACGAAGGACTCATCAGACCTCTGGAAAACTGGAAACCCAAAAACCCTAGTATCAGAATGGACGAAACCAAATATTGCCGCTTCCACAAATATCATGGGCATAACACCAATGATTGCACTTACCTGAAACTCCTGATCTCTCGCCTAATTGAAGAAGGCAAGCTGGAACCACCTCGGGATCCTAATGTGGTCAAGAACCCTCTTCCAGCTAACAATTAGGTCAACATGGTCGAGTTCGGGGAGACAAATGCAGTCAACTTTGGAAATCCAGAGATCATAGACATTCTGAAGTTCAATGTTCCTTATGTTGAGTTGCAAGGAAAATGGAAAGATTTGATCAACGCCGCCGCCATGGAAGGACAGTTTGGGCCCATAGTCGGAACTGATTTTGTTAATGTTGTCAGAGCTCGGCCTCTTTTCTATGATATTGAACCAGTAACCATGGTCAAGATTACAGAAGAAAGGCTCACTTATGAAGACTGCGAGTTTGAAGTGAAACAAGCCATGTTAATGAAAGTTTCTTCGTAACCCTTCATTACCCATGATGAGCATAATGTATTTGTAATGGCTCTTACCACTCCCGAGGATCATCCCACTGTTTGGGAAAAGGTGGAAAGAAGTGTGAACCGGCCGTAAGACTTTTGGGATGAAGAAAGCCGTATCTCGTATGCCGAAAGCACAACCGGGTCCTACCGCCCCGAGGTACCGACAGATAAAGTTAAGTTCGTAAAGGAGATTCCGCTGTATCAGTCCGGTATTCCCCATGGAAATGGTGTCAATAAAGGCAATTATGATCCACAGGATGAGAACGCCGACAAGACCGCTACTCCCTGTGGCAACAAAGAAGAAGGAGTGAGATCCCGGTCCAACCCTTGTCAAGCCACCCTCGAGTCAATAAGTAGTGTAGGGTCCAGAGTCGCAGCGTACTGTTCGCCAAGTCAGAATCTTTGAATTCCGGCCTCCGAGTCATCCGAATGCCTCACGCCCGAGGACTATCAAAATGTAATCGATGTCATCTTTCCCCTTATTTTGAATGAAATGACAGATCTTTCGAGTATCCTCTTATTGCCAACTTAACAAATGATAAATTAACTCAAAACTCAACAACAAGCTAATAATGAATCATTTGAACAAGATGCAAACACACTAAATGAACAATACATTAAAGAAATCTTTAAGGTGTTTCGTAAAAGAGGAAAACCGGGCCCAAGCCGCCGAGGAGGTTTTGAGAAGTGTGAACTTGGGTACCGTCGAGGAACCTAAAGAGACACAGATCGGAAACTTCTTCCAGGGGGTTGAACGGGACAGCACCGATCGATCTCGCTCAGTGGAATACGTCGACGTGTTTGCATGGTCATACAGGATATGCCGGGCTAGACAGCTTCGATAGTAGAGCACGTAATCCCTCTAGCACCGCATGCTAAGCCAAGAAATGTAAACCGAGGAAGATCAAGCCGAATGGTCTCTACAGTCAAAGAAGAAATTGAGAAGCTATCAAGGGTAGGATTCATTAGAGTCATCGAATATCCGACATGGTTATCCAATATTGTGACCGTCACCAAGGCCAATGGGAAGGTGCGGCCGTGTGGATTTCCGAGATCCGAACAAGGCCTCCCAAGGACGATTACCCTTTGCCAAACATAGACATCCCGTGGACTCCACGCCAACTACGAAGTCAAATCCTTCGTTGATGGCTTTGCAGGATACAACCGCATCAAGATGGCCGAGGAAGACCAAGAAAAGACAGCCTTCACCACACCGTGGTGAACTTACTGTTATACAGTGATGCCATTTGGGCTTAAGAACGTCGGGGCTACTTACCAAAGGGCAGCGACCGCGCTTTTTCATGACATGATCCACAAGGAGATTGAGGTCTACGTAGACGACATGATAATCCACTCCAAAGGCAAGGACGGGCAAGACTTTGTTGACCTCGCGGAAGTTCTTTGAGAGGCTGAGACAACATTCCATGAGACTAAACCCTGCTAAATGCACCTTTGGAGTGACAAGGGGAAAAGTGCTTGGGTATATGGTCACGGAGCGAGGTATCGAAGTTGACCCCCAAAAGATCAAATCCATTATGGATATGAGGCCACCTCGGACCCAGACAGAAGTCAAAAGCTTTATGGGAAAACTGCAGTACAATAGCCGTTTCGTCAATCGCTGACCACTATGTGCGAGCCCATCTTCAAGCTCATGAAGAAGAACGTAGACACGTAATGGACCGAAGAATGCCAGATGCTTTTGACCGCATCAAGGCATACTTGGTACATCCTCCGGTACTATGCCCCCCACATAGACAAACCTCTTCTCGCTCTATCTCACTGTCACCGATACGGCAGCTTGGGGCTATGCTTGCCCAGAGAAGAAAGACTCTCGGATAGAAAACGCCATTTACTTTGTCACTAAGCTGCAGTGGAAGTGAGCTCAATTACTCAAGATGTGAAAAGACCCGTGCAGATCGGTCCGGGTAGTCGGTAAGTTGAAGCATTATATGCAAGCCCACCCTGTGAATTTGGTCTCAAGAATGGACCCCATCAAATACATTTTTGATAAGCCTTCCCTCTCGATGCGTCTAGCAAAGTGGTCCTTCTTCTTAGCAGAGTACGACATCAACTATGTGACCATAAAGGCCATCAAGGGTCAAGCGTTGTCGACCACCCGGCAAACTTTCCCGCAATGAAGACAGAGGGCCCGAACCCCAATTCCTGCATGAAGGGATCTTTGCAGTCGAGCCTGAAAACCGATGGCAATTGTTCTTTGACGGAGCCGCTAACAAAAGAGGAAACGGTATCGGGATGCTACTGGTCGATCCAAAAGATGAGCATACACCCATAGCCCTCAAGTTGAACTTCCCTGCCACGAACAATGTTGCCGAGTATGAAGCCTGCATTGCTGGTTTGGAAGCTGCCTTAGAAAGGAATGTCAAGGAGCTAGAAGTTTACTGGAGACTCACCCGATCATCAACCAGGTTTCCAACAAGTGGAAGACTGTGGACCCTAACCTGTAGCGGTATCATGCCCATATGGAGGAGTTGACTGGACAGTTCAGAGAAGTGACCTTCCACTACTTGCCAAGGGAAAAGAACAGATTCGCAGATGCCCTAGCTACTCTAGCCTCATTGGTAGAGATCCCCGAGGGAAAAGCCATAAAACCCTTCCGAGTGGGTAGAAAAGAAGCCCCAGCCTTCTGTTGTGAAGTAGACCTGGGACCCGAGCCTATAAAGGAACCCTGGTACAATCAAATTTACCAGTTCCTCAAAGATGGAGAGTCAGCTTTCAGAGACAAAGAAGGTAGACCAAAAGAAGGTGTCAGAGCCAAGAGCTTGCAAGCCCTGAAAAGGTTGGCCTCCCATTATGTCATTCTAGGAGGCAACCTATACAAGAAGCGATACCAAGGACCACTCCTCTTGTGCGTCACTCAAGAAAAGGCCAAAGAATTGATGACTGAAGTCCACAATGGTCCCTGCGGTCCTCATATGAATGCCAGAGCCCTGATGCAAGTGATCCTCAGAATGGGTTACTACTGGATTTCCATGGAAATGATCGTGTCCAGACGTCCGAGCATGCGACAAGTGCCGCCGGTTTGCCAACCTCAACCATCTCCCGCCTCATGGCCTGTACTGCATGACGACTCCTTGGCCGTTTGCAACTTGGGGTATTGACGTGATAGGGAAAATAGCCCCGGAAAGAAGCAATGGACATGAATTTGTGCTAGTAGCCATCGACTACTTCACCAAGTGGGTAGAGGCCAAGTCTTACAAGGTCCTCACTTCCAGAAAAGTGGCCCAATTCATCAAAGAAAACATAATGTGCGTATATGGGGTGCCCAACGAGATCATTTCCGATAATGGGTCGCACTTTGAAGGGGACTGCGATAGGTTGCCGTCGAATTCGTAATCACTCGCCACAAGTCGTCTCCGTACATGCACTCGTACTAATGGAGCCGTGGAAGCCGCTAATAAGACGCTCGAACGGATCATCCTAAGATGGCCACCCGTGGTCGTGATTGGCCCGAAAAGCCGCACTTGGCACTCGGGGCTACGTAACGTCTGTCGTAATGGCCTACAGGAGAAACTCCTTTTGCCTTAACCTACGGGATGGAAGCAGTGTTACCAAAGTGGAGTTGGAAATCCCGTCATTAAGGGTCCTCCCTGAAAACAAAGTGTCAATGAAGTAGAATGGTTGCGCAATGGCATGATGAGTTAGCCCCGCTTGACGAGAGAAGGCTAAAAGCCATGGAACACACCCGAGCCTACCAGAGGCGGATGGCCGCAGCGTTTGATAAAAAGGTCAAGGCCAGAGACATCAAAGAGGGTGACTTAGTTTTGAAAGTGAAGCCCCTACCGCAGACAACCCCCGGGAAAATGGGAACCCGTTTGGATCGGCCCTTATGTGGTGCGTAAGATACTATCGGGAGGAGCCATGAAGCTTGCGCACTGACGGCAATCCCTTTGTCCACCCAAACAACGGTGATAAGCTCAAAAGATACTATGTCTAAAAGAAAAAAAAAAAAAAAAAGTGCAAAAAGAGTAATACCCAAACTAGGCCGAAACCCCAAAAAGGGCGGTCTAGGCAAAAGACAAAGGTTGCACATAAAAATCTTAGTGCAAAAGAGTAATGCCCACTAGGCCGAAAACCCAAAAAGGGCGGTCTAGGCAAAAACAGTGGCCGCACATAAAAAAAAAAAAATATATATATATATATATATATATATATATATATATATATATATATATATATATATATATATATATATATATATATATATATATATATAGTTCACCGTAATGAACTACGAAGACCCGAGCCCCTTAGTCTTTCTTGTAAAAGGGGAACGTAGGCAGCCATATATGGTTCGGTCTAAACAATAAAAAGGACAATCAAGCTTCCATGAAGTGCGTCCTAAATAATAAAGGGTATTTCGCTTTTCATAAAACGGGTCCCAATCAATAAGACATTTGAATTTCCATGAAATGTGTCTCGATTAATTTTTAAGATAATATTTCTTGTTCATTACAAGTTAAAAACTTCTTGATGAGTTCAAGCACGGTCTACCTCTTGACTCGCTAACCTCGCTACAAAGATCTAAAATACAATAAAATGCCTAAATAAACTAATGTGTTTGCAAAATGGCAATAAGGGAATCCTAAGAAAAGATTTGTCACCGTCATTCGCCGAGTCTTCTTTGGTCTTTTTCCCTTTTCCTCGGCCCCGTCGAGTCTTCTTCCTCTTTTTATCTATGATGTCGGTATCCTCATCCCGACCTCCGGTATCCTCACCGGAGCCTCTACCAAACCCGTGTCAATAAGTGCTCTCTCTACCCGAGCACGAGTCCGCACTTCCTCCCTCTCGAGCCTCGCCAAAGGAGCGACCTGACAACCTCTTGTACCGAGCCTCCATGTCTCTCGACCAAGTCACTCCGACCGGTTATGGCGACTCGCCTTAGCCTCGCCTCCCTCGTAGTCCCGCTCGAGTCACGCCACCCCCAATAAAGCTTGACGTCTCTCCTCCAAGATGACCCGATTCGCTCCCATCTCCCTCTCGTACTACCCAAGTAGACAGTGGTCAAGATGGTACTCTTCCCGCTCCCGAAGATAGCCCTGGGTGGTAAAGCAGCATATGTCCAATCCCTCGAGAAGAAAGAGAAGCTGGCTGGATCCCTCATATCCAATGACACCACCTCCATGGTCCTGATGTCCTCCCAATCACTCAATGGCTCCTGTAAAGCCCCAAACCGCCTCGGATACTAAGCAGGTATGTAGAAGGATGACCAGCAGAATCTCGAACCCTCACAAAGATAGGACTCCCGAAATATCCTCCGGGTCCGCAACCTCCAATGAGGTATCCACCAACGGATGTCCGAAGTGGATAGCCTAGCCATCGTCGCCTCCCAACTACTCGGTCCCGTTGCCTCTGCGCACCTCTCCGAGAAATCACCCAAGGGCACCGAGTCGGCAAAGCCCCCGGCAAAGCCCCGAGCCTCTCCCCGCAGCCATAAGGTCGCTGACTCCCGGATCTCATGAAATGGTCTCCCGAGCCATCCCGTCAATCCCATGAAGTGTCTCTCCCAAAACCACGGGACAATATCCTTCCCACTTGCAGCCTCTAACCATGTCCAAGAGACCACTATGACAGATCCCCACGGACTCGCCGGTGAACAGAGCAGAGAATACGCAAAGGATAAATGCGTCCATAGCCACCGTGGTCGCAGCCATATCTCGGAGACCCAAACCTCGCCCGGATATCGTAAAGGTCAATCCCGTCCGGGCTACCATCATCCTCTCAAATTCTCCCCCAAAGGAATCTCGCGTAAAAGATGCAAGCTTTACCGCCACCGGCACGTCTCCGACCAGCGGAATAGATATAGCCTCAATCTCGGGACCCCCAATCAAGGCTCGGAAGTCTTCATGCGTCGGGACAATCTCGTTATAAGAAAAGCAAGAACATGTCTCCTGACGTCCCAACTTTGCCGCGGCTCTCAAAAGGTCCCAATCGGGCGGGAGATCCCTCAAATGCCATAAAGACTTGATCCGGAAGGAAGAATCAACCAGCCCCCTATGAGATTGGAAGTTGTGTCTCATCCAAGATTGAAGATCGACGTAAAACGGTCTCGCTTCCCTTTGCAATCTAACGGGCTTCTCCATCGCAAAATGACCAAAGATGGTGCTTTTAGGTCCAAAATGTGCTCGGGAACAATTGGGACAAGTCTAAGTTGAAAATGAAATGAAATGGCCAAGCCTTGCTTTTATTCGTAAAATAACCAGCCAGACAGAACCGTGAGCCGCACGGCTTCATTTGCCCTCCGGACAAAACCGCACGGCTACATTAGCCATCTCGCAGAAATTCTGCAAAGAACCAAGTTGCTGCCCAAGGGAGTTTTCACCCCACTTTTTCAACCAAAACCGTACAAAACATATCCAGAAGCCATTCAAGCATTTATACACCATTATAAATCATTTTGGCCCAGTTTCAGCCCCAATTCCAAGCAAAAGGCTGCCCCAAGGCTCATATAATATGCAAATTAAAAAGCATGAATTAGAAAAGTAAGTAAAGCATTAATACAATGTCTTCGCCCCATCGGCGCCCAAATAAAGCAAAAATAAACAAAGTGTGCATAAATCTTGTCCATTGTTTGTTTTTGTTCCAAATCTATTCTAGAGACCTCCTAGGCCTCCGATTCTTCCTCCTCCTCATCACCGCTCACCTCATAAATGCTAGCCTCCCTCATCAAGTCCTCCCGGTCGCTCACGTCGACAAATGGACATTATCGTGCCCGTACTCACCACCGCTCCGTAATGTCGCCGCTGGGTCCCCGCCCCGAGGCATGGCACCGGAAGAGTACTCCGAGGCCGATGAGGTAGACGCCGTGCCCCGACATGCCGTCTCTTGCGCCCGGCTCCCGTGCATCCGCCGCCGCTCAAGCGCAGCGCCTTCCTCGTAAGGGACCGGCACATGTCCTTCCAGCCTCTATTCTCGCCCGATCACCTATCATAAGTGCGAGCCGGAACCCGAGAAAAAGAAGAGAAAAATCTCGAAAAATCTCGTAAAATCTCAAAAGCAAAGAAAGCCGCAAAAGGGAAAGACCCTAAAAGTATACTTACAAGGCTGCCAGCGGCAAGGTGTACCGGGGCTCCCTAGCTGCCGGGGACAGTATCCTCAATCTCCTCTGCACTCCATGGACCACATAGGACAGATGCGCAGGAGGGATCGGCGGGTCGCAGGCTCATCCTCCCCATATCCCCGAGTCACCGCCAGCCTTTCACTAGCTTTCGTGGCGTCCTCGCCGCCGCTCCACAAACACAGTGTAGGGGGTATCCATGTCAGTACTCCTCGGCGGCCACGCCGCCCGGTACCTAGCAATCTCATCCTCCGGCCAATCCTCGGGCCGCAGATCCGTGCCGGGAGGATCCCGAGGAGTAATGGCGTCCAATGGAGGGACATGGCCATGCCGCTCGAAAAATGGTCCCCAAGTATATGACATCACATGTCGCCCTGAGCCATCTCCTCTCGCCTCGTCGCCTCAATGGCCTCTCCCAAAGAAGATCTCCTGATACCGCCCCAAGGGTAGAAGTCCACTCCGTCGTGCCCATCCTCGTTGATGACCGGCCTCACCATTTTGTATTCGTAGGTGATCCGGGTCTTTCCCGTGAATTTATCCCTCGCATCTCCTCCAAATAACCATAGCAGGGAAAGATGGTGATATCACTCGTTGGTTCCAAGGAAAGAACCCGATCACCTCACAAAACCAGCCCGCATGTTCAAAACATCAAAAAGGTCATTCTCTCTCATAAAAGTCTCAAGACAAAAGAGAAAAGAGAAAAGAAAGAGAGACTACCTCGAGGGCAAATGAGAAACACCCATCGAAGCAGCCTTTGTTCCGCCGTACATGTCCAAGGAGAAGTAGAGCTCCGCCAATCCGGCCTCTCCCCAAGAGACCGTCCCTATCCCATCAACATCCTCCAAAGAGTCGAGGAGACAAGTCAATAGCCGTGTCCTGCATTAGCAAAAATGGTGACCGACAAAGATCAACCACACAAAAGCTCTAGCCAAGCCAAGGGCGGTCACATCATTAGCAAAGAAGTTTTGCATGCGCTTCCGGGATCGCCACCTCGACATTCCGTGTCTCCATACCCACCCTTGGGAATCAACTCAAATCCAACCAAATTCTGAAATTCCTCACCGTAATGTGGTCTCTCCAAGTCACGGGCCTCCCGTGAACTCGTAGGCCGCAATAGCCGTGAAATCGGCAGAGTCACCGTCGCCTCTCCCCACTCGGATGGAAGCTATGGGTGCTATCCCACCGTAACTCGTAAAGGGCCCGGATCAAGCCCTTGCTCTTAGAGGTGATATGAACACCCCCGCCGATAGCCTCGACGAATGAATCCAGCCGGTAGCTCCTCACCAAATCCTTGGGGTTCACCCCATTCTTCTCGAAATCCGGCATCCTCTGCCAAAGCTTGACTGCAATCTCTGATGGTCCTCTAGACTTGTTCTCCTGTAGACAAGCAAAGCACAAAAGAAATGTGTCAGTCCTTCATCATTTTCAAAAGCATGCATATATTCAAAAAGCGCACATGTTTTCAAAAGAAAAGCATTCATAAAGTTTTTCTAGCATCCCTTGCAGCAAAAAAGCGTCTTTCATCACTTGAAATGCGTCATGTCAAGTCCCATTGCTTTCCTAAAGCACAAAACCACAATTTTCACAATTCTTTGCACATAAGCATTATTCTTTCAAAAATGGCATGCATGAATCCTTTTCATCTTCCAAAATCATGTTTTCTCAAAATTTTGACCTAGTTCTAGCACATGCAAGAACTCCGTCTCACTTTAGACAATTATCATTCTTACTTTATTTTCAAGAAAAAAGTGGGTCATTCCCATTATTTTTGTCAAACAAATTGCACATTGCATATTCTTAGCCTCATAGGTTCATCATCAATATCTCAAAATCATTCAAAAATCCTAGGAAAATCCTAGAAAATTCCTAAGTTCGGGTCAAGCCCTAAGTCAATCAAAATCGACGAAATTGAGCCAAATAAGAATGCTTACCCCAACCGGACGCGGGTTCGTTGATTTGTGCTCTCTTCTCCCCGGGTAAAGCTCCGATGGAGGCGTAAGAAATTCATACTTTCTTTCCGTTCGCACGAGCTCCTTTCTTCTCCTCCGAGCGGCCGCGGAGATATTTCTTCTTGCATGCCTCGGTACAGGATTGCCCTCCGGATCCATCTCAAATCAAAGGAAGCAAAGGAAATTGAAGAAATTCGAAATTTCTCTTCCTCCGCTCTCTCTCTCTCTCTGCGTTCTTGGTGGGCAACACAATGCCAATGGCCCGTTCAAATCTGATTTTAAATAACTGAAAAAACAGCTTCTAGCCGTACGGCTCTTTTTCTCCATCTCATGCCGGCGGCCTCATTCGCTCCGAGCGTAAAATTACAATCCCGCCCGGACCTTCCACTTGGGCATGCAATTTCTGTTATCTTTTAACTAAGATAACCTCTTTTTCAGTAAGATATCCTTTATCTCTTAAGCAATTGAGCTTTCTTCCCAGTCGCCTCCGTTAATTCCGTTATAACGGGATAATGCTAGGTGACAACCTCCGAATTGTCAAAACTCTAAACTGAGCTTACCTCTATCCCGGATAGCGACGTATGCTAAGTTCTCTTAACTTAAGCTACCTCTATCCCGAATAGTGACGTATGCTAAGTTATCCTAACTTAAGCTACCTCTATCCCGGATAGCAACGTATGCTAAGTTATCCTAACTTAAGCTACCTCTATCCCGGATAGTGACGTATGCTCGAGTTCCTCTTAACTTAAGCTACCTCTATCCCGAATAGTGACGTATGCTCGAGTTCCTCTTAACTTAAGCTACCTCTATCCCGAATAGTGACGTATGCTAAGTTCCTCTAACTTAAGCTACCTCTATCCCGAATAGTGACGTATGCTTAAGTTCCTCTAACTTAAGCTACCTCTATCTCTCAAAAAGATAGTGCCGTAGCTTTAGTCTTCGTTATTTCCGTCATAAAGAAATAACATCATCCATCTTAAGCTACCTCTATCCCGATAGTGATGTATGCTCGAGTTCTTCTTAACTTAAGATACCTCTATCACGAATAGTGAAGTATACTTAAGTTCTTCTAGCTTTAGCTACCTCTATCTCTGTCAAAAAGAGATAGCGCCGTAAGCTTTAGTCTTCGTTATTTCCGTCATAAAGAAATAACGTCATCAAGCTTTAGCTACCTCTATCTCCTCGATAGTGACGTAAGCTCTAGTTTCCTCAGGTGACAGCCTCCATTAATTGTCAAAACCCTCAAGGATCCTAGACATCGTTCCTAACTATCTAGTGATGCTTGAACTACGATCAAGGCTTGATTCCTCCGGGATACGTAGGTAGCCTTTTATAAAAGGTCCAGCCATCCGACCACTTTGGTCACCCCGTTCCTCCGTCACTCCTCAGTGATGAAGTAGTCCCTCATAAGAGACTTTGTTATCCGACCACCTCGGTCACTTCTAGCATATCCCCAGTAGGATCAATTGCTTGACCTCCTAGATCATTTTCTCATCTATTTCCCCAGCAAGAGACCAATTTTCTCTTCTTCATTCCTCAGCGGATCCTACTCCGAACTACGGCCTGGCTTGATTCCTCCGGGATACGTAGGTAGCCTTTCATAAGAGGTTCAGCCACTCGACCACCTCGGTCTCTCAATCCGTCTCGGCATTCGCCAGATCGGATCCTTTTCTATCAACAACCCCACTCGCCTTGCAAGTGACGTTGCCGAGGGGCTTTTGTAAGTACCCAAATCTGGCTCATGCCTTCCGGTTAAATTTCCCGACAATTTCGGTAAGTTTTCCGGTAATTCCCCGGACCTTCCTAGTGTTCCGGAAATATTCCGGAACAGTTCCAAATTAATTAAAGGCTGAAGAGGAGCCTTCCTAATTAAGAAACACGTTTTTCTTAATTAGGAAGAAGTTTCTAGAATTTGCCACCTTGCATGGTTCTAGAAATGCTGAGTCACAATGGATAATGCTGCACGGCTGCATTAACTCGAGGTCCCTAGCCGCACGGCCTCATTAGCCTTATCCAGACTGCCTATAAATAGAGCCCTCCTCTACCCATTTTGATAATCCACAAGAGGCATCAATTACTCATATTACGAAGAAATACTCCCAAGAAGCTGCTGGAAGTCCAAGAAGGTGAAGAAGAAGGCCAAGAAGCTACCTCCCTCCTCCTTGAAGATCCAAGATCAACCTCTCCTCCTAGCTCCATCCAAAGAAAAAGGAAGCCATTGGTAACCTCGCACGCCCTAACCTCGCATCCTAATTGCTTTATAAATTGCTCATAGCATTGCCTTTATATTGCTTGGGACTTGGTAGATTAAAGATCACATCTTTATATTCCCCCTTCCCCTTTTGCATGCATTAGACATCATTTGTCATAAAAAATGTAGTCTTTCCCTATAAAGGTGCATCCTTTGCACCTAAAACCCCCATTTTCCAATAAAAATGTCATCTTTATGCATCCTTTGCATATAAAAATCAAATCTTTTCAATCAAAATGCATCCTTTGCATTCAAAATCCCTTTTCCAAGCATCATTTGCTTTAAAGATCATGTCTTTACCATAAACTAGCATCATATGCTTTTCAAAATGCAATCTTTATGCATCATTTGCATAATGAATGCCAATTTCTTCATAAAAATGCATCATTTGCATAAAATCATATCTTTATGCATCATTTGCAATAAAGATCATTTCTTTGAATCAAATGCATCATTTGCAACCCAAAAATGTCATCTTTTCATTAAAAATGTCATTTTTACATGCATTCCCCCATTCCCCATTAGTAACCTCGGAACGGACCGATGTAAAAGATCCTATCTTTACATCGTACCTTCCATAAAGGTTTCATAATCTCTTTAGAAAAGGGACACCTTTGAACCCTATATCTCCGATTATCACTTAAGATGAGTATGAAGCATCTATACGAGCTCGACCATCTTAAAGTGTAGGATTGATGGGCTAAGGACCCTCCTTTTCTAAAGAACCTCATCTTTGACTACAAAGAGAGTCATTCTCTCGATCACGCAAGTCCCAAGGTCCAAAAAATGCGATGATCACAAGTCCAAGATAAGGGCGGGATCATAATCCCGAATACATAAAACCCAAGAAATCCCGAGCGACAACCAACAAATGGTTTGTACGTCCGGAAGACGACTTGGGACATTCCCTCCTTATCATCAAACACATGCACACAAGAAAGCACGCAAGCAAGCACGATTAATGGGATCTTGGGAGACTTGCTCCGGCAAGGCACCTTGGGTGAACGACGATCCGTTCTTCCCAAGGGGTAACTTAACCTCCGAACCCATAAAACCTTTTTTTCAAAGTTTTGAGGTAATCAAAATGGCGTGGCGACTCCGTTTTTCAAATTAAACCGGATGTCTTCAAACTAGCGTGAATCCAACAAACACAAAATTTTGGGCACACATTCACAGGTACCCTTCAATTCCTCTACTTTTAAGCTTATTTTCAAGATTTTTTGTCAATTTCGCCATGGCTAGGACCTTTGGTTGTGAGAGGGGTGTTAGGTATGGGTACTGTTCAACCAACGTTAGGGTTTATAAACAATTAGAGGGACCTTGGAAAGAGATGAGTAGGGATGAGTGTATCACCATTCTGAAAGCATGGGGCTTGTGCTATGGTATTGTGGAGGTCCCAGGTAGAGATAGTATAGGAGATTTGGAGGTGGACGACCAAAGAGTTGTTCGCTTTCGCCTTTTCAATAAGTTGATAGACCACTTTATCATGTTTTACATAAGGACTAACAAATCACCATTCCCAAGAGATAGGTTAGAATTCCCAGGGAAATCTTTGTCGCCCATAGATAGCTCTTATGAAACTCCGTCTAGTTCTGATTCCCTTATTTCTTCTTCTTCTTCTGTAGATATGACAGACCAAATGCAGCCCACTGTCTCTACTTCGTCGAGCCCTCACTCTACCAACATTGTCGACGCCTTCTGTTCGACAGTCGTTCCAAGCCGTAACGAAAGGGGCTACGTGGCTCTCAGGCCGTCAATTGGGAGGAAAGCTGCAGAATCACGGATCAAGATCCTTCACGATTTCTGTGAGATCAATAGGGATGAGTTCAAGTTGACTTATTATTCGAAGAAGGAGTGGAAGGTCCAGACTTGGTCGCATTGGGCGTTGAATTCTTCCCGGGTAGCTTTCTTCTACGGTCAATTCGAGGTCGGGCTACGACTCCCCCTCGACCCATTCATTTGTGAGTTTCTGGAGTGTATGTCGGCTGTACCCATGTAGGTATGAGCCAACACATGTAGGGTGTTAGTTTGTTTTGCAATGGTATGTAGGTTTCTAGGGTTTGAGCCTTGCGTGCACATTTTTAGAAGGTTCTTTAAGGTTATAGTGAATGACAAAACATTTAGGATCAGTACTCCGACCAAATGCAACGCCCCTAAGCTTTTCATAAACCTGCCCGATAAGGTCTCCGGGTGGAACTCCCACTTGATCTTGGTTGAGAGTAAGAGTGTTTAGGAATTTCCCTTGCCAAAAAGAGGTGCACACCCAATGCCTGAGGAGGACTACTGGTTCCCTGACTGGAGTGAGGAATTATACCGTAGGTTAGCATTGGTGGCTTGTAGGAGCACTATTAACTGGGTCGCACTTCAGTTGGACAAGGATAATTTCATCCAGGTCGGCATGATGCTAGGCGGAGATGGAGAGGTAGCCCCCTAGCTTTGATCGTAAGGAGCCTGAGATACCTAGACTGGGTGATCAGGATAGGTTTAAAGCCCAATGCCATTATTGTAAGAAGAACCCCGGCCAATATAAATCCCAAGATCATTTTGGCGGTTAAGTGTTTACCCGATTTTCTTTTTAATCTTAAATTTCTTGCTCATATATCTCTTGTTTATGTATCCCTTGCTAACTATTCCCTTTTTTATCTCTGCAGTTCTTACCCCGGAGCAGGAAGCTAATATGGACCGTGTTGTTGGCGTGAACGACAGACGGAGAAGCAAGAAAGCCCACGGGGCAACTAATGCCCGAGCCAGCCGAGAGAAGGAGGTCATTGACTGCAACAAATTGCTCCCCAAGGTTGGCATGGGGACAATCCCCATTTACGGGTCTGGGCCCTTCAAGCCAATTGATGCCCCTGAAGAACAAATGGTGGGGGTTGAGGAAGAGGTCAAAGCTTCGACTGAGAAAACATCGGGCTCTAGTCCCCGACCAGAACCAGCTGGGGCTGTCCCCTAAGATTTTGTTGTGGAGCTCGATGACGAGCAAGGAGATTATGAGTATGCTCTTCCCTCAATACCCTAAGGAAAAGGGTACGCCTCGACCAAGGCCATGACGGGGCAAGTACCTTCCGACCAACGGACTCTGCCTCCAGCAATCCTCCACCCCGTGCTCCACCAGTTACAAGCACCGAGTTTGTGCAGGCCCAAGTGGCCAGGTTGAGTGAAGTCCCAACTCTTACTAAGGTTGATAGCCTGTGCCGCCAATATCCCAAGATGGGATTGGGGCAGGTTATAATAAGGCGGGCTGCAGACAGAGATCTGCTGGCCAAATTCGGTGAGAAGGAGCTGACCGCTGAAGAGTTCAATGACTGGTCTGGCCTGCTTCATTATGAGGTAATCCTTAAGCTTTTCATATCCTTCTCTATATGTTTAGTCGTCATATTTCTTGATCGCTTATAATAGTTTATCGATCTAATCCTTTTCTTTACACTTGTGTAGTCTCTTGCCCTGGTTGAGCAGGCAAAAAGCAGCTGGAGGGCTGCTAAAGAGAGGGAGAGGCTAGCCACTGCCCAATATGCTCTTAAATACCATGAGGCTACTGAGCTGAGGGAAAAGCTGGTGGATCTTGGTTCTGCATATGATGCTCTCCAAGTCGTTAAGGATGATTCTGTGAACCAAGGGATGAGGCACTGGTCGGCCTCAAGGATGCTAGGGCGGAGCTCGCTCCCCTACAAGAAGTGCTTGAGCTGTCCAAGAAGGAAGCCGATGCTTCCAAGTCTAAAAAGGCTAAGTTGGAGAGCGGCATAAAGGAGCTGAACAAGATGGTTCAGGATCGGAGCTCCCGCCTGATGAAAGTGATTGAGGACCAGCAGGTGGCTCGAACTCAGTAGGAGGAGGATACCAAGGCTAGGGTGGTTGCTGCTGAGAAGGCTGTTGGGGAGGCCATTGTCGAGGCCTTTAAACGTAGTGATGAGTGCTATGACATCATTGTGTCCCCTTCCAAGGACTTCTATGATGTCGGACGCCGACACATGACTCGGCAAGCAATAGTTGATCCCTCCAGCGCTCTATCCGTTGATCAACTGGCCAAGTGGGCCTTGGAGGAACAATATGATGATCAAGCAAGAGGCGGCCACCCACTTGTGCCTTACAATGACAACGACATGCTCCTTATAGCCCAGCATGATGCTGAAGATGGGTGTGAGCCCTGGGTCGCCCCTCCAGTCGAGGAAAGAAACTTCAACGTCGTAATTCAAGAATTGCTTGATGATGATGAGATGGAGGAGGACAAAGAGGGGGCCACCCAAGACCAAGTGTTCGATGAAGTGGATCAGCACGAGCAATAACAACAACAGGATCAAACCCGTAACGATCAAGAGGGTTGATTTATTTGTTTTAGTTTATGGTTGTAATGAACAAGTTCTATAACAATTTTTTCACTTTTTGTAATCATCTGCCTTGGCCCGGTTGCCCCAAGTCCTGGCCCGCTTTTGGGGGACTTCTTTATGAAATCTAGTTGACTTTTATCGAATCGTTTTGCTTTAATCTATATATCTGTTTGTATGTCAAACTAGATTTAAGTAAGAGACTTATTTAAAGAATGAGACTGACATAACTGTTTGGTCCAACCTGTTTAAGAACGAGGTCGATCTAAGTTTTAGTCGAGTCCGTTTAAGGAACGAGACTGACTTAAGTCTTCAGTCGGACATGTTTAAGAACGAGGTCAAATTAGGACTTAAGCCGAGTCTGTTTAAAGAACGAGATTGACATAAGTCTTCAATCGGACCTGTTTAAGAAAGTGCTCAACTTAGGACTCCAGTCGAATCTGTTTACTATGTCAAGATCGACTAAGAGTCAGATCTGAGTTGAATAGAGCATAAAAGTAACACAACTTGTAGATAGAACATTCCATTTTATTGAAGAAGTAGATCGATTACATGGAATACTGAATGCTAAATTTATAAGTAATATCTAACTAGGTGGCTAGCATGCCACGGATGTTTTAGCTCGTCACCCCCTGGATAGCCAATCATGTAGGTCCCTTCCTTGATAACTCGAGTGACAATGTAAGGTCCTTCCCAATTAGGAGTTAGCTTGTTCTGTTCTGCCTTTTTACCAGTCAACTCGATTTTCCTTAGAACGTAGTCTCCTACTTTGAACGACCTCTTCTTGACCTTCTTGTCGTTGTAGCCCTTGGTTTTCCGTTTGTAATTCACCATTCTGAGTTGGGCAGTTGTTCGTTTCTCTTCAAGCAAGTACAGGTCGAGCAATCTGTTGGAAGTGTTCTGATCTTGATCAAAGAAAACCACTCTAGCTATAGGAACTCGTAGCTCGGCAGATGCCATGGCCTCTGACCCAAAAGTGAGGGCGAATGGGGTGGGTTTCTCCTGTAGGCCCCCGAGTGATTGTGCGGACTGTCCAAAGAGCAAGGGGCAGTTCGTCCAACCATCTGCCAGCTCGACCCACTAAGCCCGTCTTTAGTACTGATAAGACAAGTTTGTTTGCCGCTTTTGCTTGCCCGTTTCCTTGAGGATAGGCAACTGACGACTTCCAATGTTTGACTCCCAATCTGTTCATTTTTGTTTCAAACCCAGTTGAGAACTGTAGCCCATTATCTGATACGATTGCATGAGGCACTCCAAAACGACACCAGATGTAGTCGTGGATAAAATTGATGGCATTTTCCTCAGTAATATTGGCTAAAGGCTTATCTTAGATCCACTTGGTGAAGTAGTCAATGGCTATGATCATGTACTTGTAGGTGGGAAGGGTCCAATCAAATCTACCCCCCCCACATGCTGAATGGTCAAGCAGCGACCACTGGAGTTTGCTCGATTGTAGGTAGTCTTGGTAGGTCGGCATATTTCTGGCACTTGTCACATTTCTGAAAAAATTCTCGAGCGTCTTCTCTCAAGTGAGGCCAATAATAACCCAAAGTGAGTAGTTTGTCCGCCAAAGTTCTGGCCCCCGGGTGTCCACCACATACCCCACAATGAACTTCGTGCAAAAGCTGAGTGACTTCCATGGGGTGAACACACCTCAGTAATGGCTTCACGAATGACCTTCTGAATAGTGCATCTCTGTGTATGACAAACCTTGGGGACTTTTTCTTGATTGCTCTAGTTTCTTGTTCGTCAGTAGGTAGCTCGCCTGATTCTATATAGGCCTTCACTCATCAATCCATCACTTAGAGTTGTCAACCGATCATAGAACCTGCACTCTTTCGTATAATGGATGCTCTAAGTAGGAAATTGGCTCTCCATGCTGCTCGTCTGATATGGCTAACTTGGAGAGTAGGTCGGCCAAATCGTTATCTTCACGGCCTACTCTTTGAATCTCCCAGAACTCTATATCTTGGACCAACCTTTTTATCAGCTCGCAATACTTGACTAGAACGGGATTGAGCACTTCATATTCCCCCTTACTTGGTTCACGATCAACTGAGAGTCACAATAGGCAATGACTTTAGTCGCCCCAAAGCACTTGGCATATTCAGTAGCACCGATCAAGGACTCATATTCGACCTGGTTGTTGGAAGCTTCAAACTTGAACCTCAAAGCTTCTTCAAAGACTTTACCCGTCTCAGGCTCGATCAAAACGATTCCAGCTCTACTCACGCTCTTGGTCGCAGACCCATCTGAATAGACCTTCCAGCAATCGTCGGGCAAACTTATTATGGGTTGGCTCGATCGTTCCTTCCCCTTCAAACTTTCCTTTGGGGTGCTTTATTTGCTCTCTTCCTTGGTGAACGTAAGCTCGACCAAGAAGTCAACCAAAGGTTGAGCTTTTAATGCCTTTCGAGGCCTGTACTCTTTGTCAAACTCTGTTAGTTCTATTGACCAGTTTAGTAGGCGGCCTGAACTCTCCGGCTTATGTAAAATCTTCCTTGGGGGCGCATTTGTCCGTACAACGATAGGGTGTGCTGAGAAATAAGCCCTTAATTTTATGGCTGCTACTACCAAGGCATAGGCTACCTTTTCAGCATTATAGTATCTTCCCTCTACGTCGAACAACGCCTTACTCACATAATAAACGGGCTTCTAAACTCCGCCTTCTTCTCTGACTAACACGGCACCATAGCTCGATCCCCAGCAGATAGATATACAAACAAGCTTTCTCCCATAATTGGGCTACTCAACAAAGGGGGGAGGCTAGGTACTCCTTGAGTAACGATGATGAGCATTCGGTCATCCATTCAAAACTTTTTGTCCCCCTTAATGTTTTGAAGAAGGGGAGAGACCTCTCTGCTGACTTTGCTATAAAGCGCTACCACTCAATCGTTTAGTCGATGTACCTCTTTAATGTAGGTTGGCTCTTGCATTTAACCAAAGATTTTATTTTTTTTGGGTTGGCCTCAATGCCCCTCTGTGACGCCATAAACCCCAAGAATTTGCCAGCTGCCACTCCAAACATGCACTTGCTAGGATTCAACTTCATGTCGTTTGCTCGCAGATTGGTGAACGTTTCCCTTAGGTCGACCATGTGACGTCCGACCTTTATTTTTATGACCATATCGTCGATGTAGGCCTACATGTTTCGGCCAATCTGATTTGCAAAGACCTTGTTGACCATCTGCTGATAGGTCGCTCCAGCATTCTTCAGCCCGAAGGGCATCATGATGTAGCAATACATACCTCCAGCAGCTTGGAAGGCAGTCTTTTCTATGTCGTCCTCATGCATCTTGATCTGGTGGTAGCCTGAGTAAGCAACGAGTATACTCAACGTGGCATGTCCAGCTATAGAGTCGACCAACTTGTCAATCCTTAGTAGAGGATAGTTGTCCTTGGGGCAAGCTACGTTTAGATCGGTGAAGTTGACTCACATCCTCCATTTGCCATTTTCTTTCTTTACCATCACCACATTTTCTAGCCAGATGGTATAGGACGCCTCCTTGATGATACCTACACGAAGGAGTTTGTTTACCTCTAGCTTGATGGCTTCTTCTTGTCGCGAGCAAAAATCCATAGCTTCTGCTCTTTGAATTTGATGGTGGGGTTGACTCCCAAACGATGCACAGCGACCTCTTCCTTTATCCCCCTCATGTCTTCTACTCGCCAGGCAAAGACGTCTGTGCTTTCTCTCAACAACTCGACTATGCATTCCCTTTCTTTAAGTGACAACTGCCTCCCTATTCTGATGGGTTGCTTGGGGTAGGAAGGATTTGCAACTATTTCTTCCAGCCCGTCAACTGGCTCTACCTTTGGGCCATCTCTGAATTGTAGGCTTTCAACAATGATCTCTCTCACCCTTCTTCTCTCTTCAGCCTCCGAGTGTGGAGCTTCTTCGACAATCATATCATCTAACTCAGCAGCAATTTCCCCAATGGTGGCCTCCGAGTTGCGGTTGTATAAGTATCCCAATCCGGATCGCTCCCCATCCGAACACATGGGAAACACCGAGGACTCACGCATACGTGATCCCGAAAACCCGTAACCTCCAAAAGGTCCAAAACCACCAGCCAAACTAAGGGATGACCTTTCAGGGATAAAATGGGACAGAAGGACTTTGCAGGAATTACAAAATATGGCCACTTGACATAGTGGTCCGTACGAACCACATTGCAAAGTGAAGAATGGTTCGTACGAAAACTTCCTTCAACACGCCAAAATGATAAAAAAATCCCCTTAAAGTCCACAATATTCCCTCAAATCCGGGAAAACCAAAAAATCAGTAATACCACAAAGGTCCGTACGGACCATATTGCAATTTTTTGGGGCCTATAAATAGAGGGCTCCCCCTCTCATTGTCTACACACCTCCCTTCTCTCCTCCCTCCCCCAGCCTTCTGGCACACTTCTAAGCCTTCCTGAGGCCTGGCGAACCTTCCCGAGGCGCTTCGAAGCCCTCTCGAGGCGCTCCGAAGCCCTCCCAAACCATCCTGAGGCACTCCCGAGCCATCCCGAAGCCCCGCCGATCCATTCCGAGCCATCCCAAAGCTCTGCCGGTCCATCCCGAACTGCCGGTCCATCCCGAGGCATCCCAAACCTCTACCGGTCCATCCCGAGCCATTCCGAAGCATCCTGAAGCTCTGCCAGTCCATCCCGAGCCATCTCGAAGCATCCCGAAGCTCTACCAGTCCATCCTGAGCCATCCCGAGGTCCATCCCAAGGCATCTCGAAGCATCCCGAAGCTCTTTCGGTCCATACCGGTCCATCCCGAAGCATCCCGAAACTCTGCCGCACAAACCGGTCCATCCCGAGGAAATCCCGGTCAATCCCGGTCAGTCCTAATCGACCCCGGACGTCCAAAACACTATTCACACTCAATCAAACACATTCTCCCCCGGAAGATAGACACAAACCAACATTGGTAAGGCCTCCTTCCAAATCTCATTTAATTACTTAAATTTAAATATTTATGTTTTTATAAAAGCATCATTTACAATGTAGACATTATTTTCAAAATGCATTTTTAAAAGCACACACACACACACAACTTTTAAAGAAAGAAGGGTATTGAAAGACTCGTGTATACGAGGTGACTCGGGTGAGCTCAACTATCTCTTCCCGAGGCGTAACCTAACCTCCGAACTCAAAAATCTCATCACACAACAAAACAAAACAATAAACAATGCATTTTCTCAATGTTTTGGGCACGATCAAAACGGCGTGGCGACTCTACGAAAAATGCAGCGATGATCACCAGCGCGAGATGTCGTCCGGCCACGAATCGAGTAATTTCAGTTGGCGACTCCGCTAGGGATATTTTGTTTTAAAAAAAATTTAAACAAAAAAAAAAGATTTTTAAAACAATGATGAGGGTCAAACTTTCATTTTTACCCTTTCTTTAACTATTGTGTGTGTGTGCATGTGCTTTACTTTTTTTGCTTATTCAAAAAAAAATGCATCATAATACATTTGTGTACATACATTTAAAATTCATTCTGCAAAACTTTCTGTTTTTCTCTGAAAAAGAATTTTAGTGACCGCACACTACGCGCACTCTTATCCTGTACACTTTACACTACAACCCCAAACCCAGGATGGTCTCAGATGAAGTCGATTGGTGTTCCTATGCCTTTCGAGCGTGCACGGGATCATTCCAAACTTCCCATCCTAGCCAAGTGTCAACCATGCACTCTTGCGTCACACTCTGTCCAGACTCGGTTGGTTTTTTGACACAGTCTGTGTCATAAAGCCTGGATACATATCCCATGTCGGCCATTATCCGAGTCAAAGCCCAGAAATCAAGATCTCTTGTGCAAGCAAAACGATGAAAGGTCATGCTAAAATCTTGACCTGATCTTCATTTCCAAATCTACACACAGACAATGATCCGTATCAGATATACGTCCATGACCACATGACACCATGTCATCAAGCCTTTAATGCTTCATCCATGACAATATGACCTAGCCAAAACCTAACGTCATAGATCCCTTGCGCAAGCAAGGTAAAGAGAGGTCATGCCGAACTCTTGACCCGATCTTGACTTAGGTACTGGCTACGTTCACTATTCACACGGTAGACGCATTAAAACGAACATGACAGGCTCGGTCCTTAGGTTTGTTTTTCTTTTGGTTGGTGGAAACCACTTGCCCTATAGGACCCTCGCCCGGGGTTGTCCATCCTGGGAGGTCGAAATACAGGAGCAAAACGAGGGACTTATAGTCGTAGTGATGGTTTCCACTGACCCAGGATCTAGAATAGCTGCAAAAAAGAAGAGCAATCTTTTCCAACCCATTTAGGATTCTGAGAAAACATGTTTTAAGTAAATTAAAACAAAAAAAAAAGGAAACTGCATGTCACATGAGCTTTCCCCCCTTTATCCAAAAAAGGCCTTCCCAAGTCTAAACCGTACCCTTCACCCCCTCTAGCGAATCGAGAGTGGTTGAGAGTACCCGGGTGCCGTCTCTTCAGTATTGAAGTCGCGAGATCTGACAGCCCTTCCGATTTAGCGGTCCGAACAATTTGTTACTCTATCATGGCAAGGTCGACAGATAACAATGAGGGGAACGGAACTCTGCCCCTGAGAAATTTCCCAACAATGGAAGAGGTTTTGCAAGCTGTCAGAGCTCTTGAAAAATGCTAAGGCAAGCAGCAAGCTTGGATCGAAGGTGCCATGCATCATTGAAATTACCCGGATACGGCTCGCGCGTGGGCCTCGACATCTCGCACATTAGTCGGGAGGTGTCTCGCTGCATTTTCGTTCGTAGAGTCGCCACGCCGTTTTGATTTAGCCCAAAATATTGAGAAAAGGCTTAGTTTAAAAATTGTTGTTGTGTGATGAGATTTTTGAGTTCAAAGTTCAGGTTATGCCTCGGGAAGAGAATAACATAGCTCACCCGAGTCGCCTCGTAAAAACGAATCTTTCGGTACCCCTTATTCTTAAAAAGTTGTATGTGTGTGTATGTGCTTTTTAAAAAATGCATGATGAATATGATGTCTACATTGTATACTATGTATTGAAATGTATTGAAATAGTGTTGGAAGGAAGCCTTACCAATGTTGATTCGTGTCTGTCTTCCGCTTGGGAATAGTGTTTGAGTGTGAATAGTGTTCCGGGACGGACCGGGATTGCTTCGGGAATGTACCGGTGTCTGCGGACAGAGCTTCGGCCTGCCTCAGGAGTGTTAGGTGTGTACTCTGGCAGAGTTTCGACGTGCATCAGGATTGTTGGTTGTGCTCGGGCAGAGTTTCGGCATGCGTCGGGATGGACCGGGATGCCTCGGGATGGCTCGGGATGGCTCGGGATGGGCTGGAATGCCTAGGGATGGACCAAAAAGGCTTTGGGATGGATCGGCAGGGCTTCGAGATGCCTCGGGAGTGCCTCGGGGTAGCTTGGGAGCATCTTGGGAGCGCTCCGCAGGGCTTCGGAGTACCACGAGGGGCCTCGGAATGCCCCGAAGGGAACCGAAAGGGACCGGGATTGCCCCAAAGGGTCTTAGAGAGGTGCCTGAAGACTGGGGGGAGAGAGGAGGAGAGGGAGGTGTGTGAAAAATAAGAGGGGGAGCCCTCTATTTATAGGGGTCATATTCTGGCAAAGTGTGTCGCACTACACAAGCTGCCATTACCATTTTTTTGGTTTTCCTGGATTTAGGGGAATATTGTGGACTTTAGGAGGATTTTTTAATTACGATGTCTGGAAGCAAAGTGGTCCGCACGGACCAGTGAAATTACTCGGATTTCACGCGCGGCGAGAGGCGGTTGTCTTTCGCGGAGGGTTGGTGTCTGAGACCTTGCTTTCGGGAAGGAGAGGAATCGCCACGCGGTTTTTGTATTTTGAGCCCAAACGTTGAGAAATGGCTTTTGATTGAAAATGGTGTCCTTTTTATTGGTAGAAAAAACTTAGGAAAAGGCTTTGAAAACAGGGTGTCTTTTTTATTGGTAGCAAAAACGAGTAAAAAGATTTTTAGTACCAGAGATTGTTAGGTTCGGAGGTCACGTTACGTTTCGGGAAGAGTATATTGAGATCACCTGAAATGCCTCGTATGACGAGTCTTTCTACCTTTCTCGAAAATGTGTGCGTGCGTGTGGGTGTTAGCTTCTGGCGTTGGCCAAGTTGTGGCTGGCACGGTGCATACGGTGAGGGTTTGGTGACACGGTGTCACATTGAACCTTCGGGTATATTTTTCGGCAGAGCTCCGCGTCAAAGTCAAGGCTGAAAAGCTCAAGACTTTGGGTCGGGAACGACCTTCGATCTCAATCCTTCGAGCTTGACTCGTAACGGAACCCGACGTCAAAAACATACACTTAGGCTTTATGACACGTACTAAGCCAAAAACCAATCGGGGTCTTGGATGAAGTGTGACACAAAGAGTGCATGGCTTACACGGGCTAGGATGGGCTGTTTGGGACGACCCCATGCGCACTCGGATGCCAAACGTCATTTCGCGCATTTTGAAAGAGAGTTCGAATGTCGAACTCCGGTTTTGAACCGGGCATTACATTGTTAGCATTTTTACGGGAAAAAGCATTAAATGATATGCGAGCAACGAATCGTTTTGCGACTCGGATTTTGATAAGTAAATAATATCATGATCCAAACGGCTCAGACTTGTAAATGACAGTATTTAAAGTGCGGTATCGACGGAATCAAACGATCCGGAATTGTAAAGTACGATCGACGAACCAAATGGCTAGGAATTGTAAAGTTGCGTAAAATTAAAGGACGTTCGATGGATCAAACGATCCGGAGTTGTAAATGACATAAAAGTAAATGACGATTGATGGATCAAATGATCCGGAGTTGTAAATGACATAAAAGTAACGGAATGGGGTCGGAACGCCGTTTTAACCCGAGATTACTTCTCTTACGGGAAGAGAAGAGGATCAGAGACTAAAACGTATCGGACCCCATTAGACGATGACGTCTACATTTCAACAACATTCGTCTGAAACGGTTGTAGCGACTGGCGCGTAAACCGAGATGGAACGAGAGTTTAAAGAGAAAAGGAGCTACCTATGGCTAGGGTTGGCTCCTTTGGCTCGGTGGGTATATGGGATATGAAAAGGTGTTTGAAATGGTGTTTCAAGGTGGTGGGGGTCGTATTATATCGAAATACGGAGTTTTCACGCAAAACGAGGTAAAACGGGGCTCGGGAGGGGTGAGAACCAGTTTAGGCCGTGGCTTTGGGTTGAAAGGGAGTAAATTTTGTTGTTCCTAAAATGTTTTGACAGCCTTTGTATTTATAGGTGAAATTTCAGGATGAGTCCGGACGAACTGAGGGTGAAAACCAGGGGGTTTTGTGAATCTTTGGAAATTGGAGGGACTTGCTGGCAATTCTGGATTGTCTGCAAAAGAGTCTGGCCGGACTTAGATTACATACCAGGGGTATTTTAGTCTTTTCACACTGATTTTTGATTGATGTTGATGAGGGAGCTGTGGCATGCACGCCAAGTGTCCCTGTGACTCACCAGGTTGTGGGAGTTCGTGCCATTATCCCCGGTTTCGTTCGTTTTTAAAATAACCTTCCGGAAAATATCCGAAACGCCCCCGAAAAGTGCTGGAAAGTGCGTTTTTCAGGGAAAGCTATACTTTTATGTGCAACGACGTGTGTTGAGTACGCTTTGACGTTGGGATGCACGGGGCAGTCTCGAGACGTCTCGTTGGCTTGGGAACGGGGAGCTTAACGGGTTCCGGTTAACCTGGAGCGGGCCAGTTAACGGATTCCGGTTAACTTCTAACGGATTTTGGCGATCCAGATTTGGGTACTTACAGTTAGCCCCTTAGCGACGTCACTTCCGAAGGAAGTGGGGTCGTTGAAAAAAGATATGGATCCAAATCGGAGGATGCCTTACTTTGAAAGACCTGGGCGGTTAGCTGGCTGGACCGTTAGCGAAAGGATTCCTACGTATCCCAAGCGGGAATCAAGTCGATCGTAGTTTGTAGGTGCAAGGAGCCGCGCGTGGGGACCTTGACCTGAGCGAGACTGTTGGGAGGCGTCTAAACCTGAATGAGACCATTGCGAGGCATCTGAACCTGGGATTCTTGAAACCTTTGAGGGTGTGTGGCACCTCAGACCGGAGTTGCTGCACATACGAGGGCGTGTGGCGCCTCAGACCGGGGTTACTGAACATACGAGGGCATGTGGCGCCTCAGACCAGAGTTGCTGGAACATACGAGGGCGTGTGGCGCCTCAGACCGGGGTTGCGAGGATACGTTTATCCTGAGGCGAAGGCGTTCGTGCCTTGAGTACCGAACTTATGATGACTACCATGTTTTATCCACCGGGGATAGGGTGGCAATGATGGGAATGGTTGTGTTAAACTAGCTTTATTAACAACACGGAAGGATTGACGTTCTAACGACGGGGTTAGGAACGGGATGTGGTCTCGGGAGAGATTGGCACATTGCTGGGGAAAAGCATCTAGAGTTCTGACGGGGTTAGTTAGGAACTGAAGGGGTTGATTGACGTTTCTTCCGTAGACGAATAGTCTTAGGATCCTGCTGGGGAGGAATGTTCGGGCTTACTTTGATGGCCGAAGAGGGATTGTTGTGCGGGCTTACCTTGATGGCCGCTGAAGTGGGACGATCGGGCTTACGACTGGCGACCGGGGAAGTGAACGTTCACTTGCTGGAGTGAACAAGTATTCGGACTTACGAGGATGGCTGAAGAGGGATTGTTGCGCGGGCTTACCTTGATGGCCGCTGAAGTGGGACGATCGAGCTTACGATTGGCGGCCGGGGAAGTGAACGTTCACTTGCTGGAGTGAAAAGGTATTCGGACTTACGAGGATGGTCGAAGAGGGATTGTTGTGCGGGCTTACCTTGATGGCCGCTGAAGTGGGACGATCGGGCTACGACTGGCGGCCGGGGAAGTGGACGTTGGTGAAAACCAATGGGAATTTTGACGTCAGGAGACGAAATTGTGACTTGACGTCCGAAGACGGGACTGAGCGTTTGAATGTCAAACGTCGGTTTGGGAAGGAAATGAGCGTTTGAATGTCAAACGTCAACTTGGGATGGAAGTGAGCGTTTGAATGTCAAACGTCGACTTGGGATGTAAATGAGCGTTTGAATGTCAAACGTCGATTTGAGACGGAAGTGAGCGTTTGAATGTCAAATGTCGACTTGAGATTTAACGTCTGGAGATGAACGTTAGTGAAAATTAACTGGGAATTTAACGTCTGGAGACGAAGCGTTAGTGAAAACTAACTGAGAATTTAACGTCTGGAGACGAGCGTTAGTGAAGACTAACTGGGAATTTAACGTCTGGAGACGAAACGTTAGTGAGGACTAACGGGAAATTTAACGTCTGGAGACGGGATTGTGATTTAACATCCGAAGACGGGACTGAGCGTTTGAATGTCAAACGTCGGTTTGGGATGAAAATGAGCGTTTGAATGTCAAACATCAACTTGGGATGTAAATGAACGTTTGAATGTCAAACGTCGATTTGAGACGGAAGTGAGGGTTTGAATGTCAAACGTCGACTTGGGATGTAAATGAGCATTTGAATGTCAAACGTCGATTTGAGACGGGAGTGAGCGTTTGAATGTCAAACGTCGACTTGGGATGTAAATGAGCATTTGAATGTCAAACGTCGACTTGAGATTTAACGTCTGGAGACGAACATTAGTGAAAACTAACTGGGAATTTAACGTCTGGAGACGAGCGTTAGTGAAGACTTATTGGGAATTTAACGTCTGGAGACGAGCGTTAGTGAAAACTAACTGGGAATTTAACGTCTGGAGACGAGCGTTAGTGAAAACTAATTGGACTTGACCTCGGGGGAGGGGGTGTTAGAAAGGTCTAACTTGGGGGAAATTTTACACTTTTGGGGGCTAAAAGGGGTAAAATTGAAACTGCGAGAAGTTGAGGGGCCAAAGTGGCAAGGAATCTTTTCCGCTGTAGAAAGAGTCCGGCCGGACTCAACCTGAATTTGACCAGGTTCATTTCAGCACCGAGGCCGAGGCAGAATTGGTCATTTTCTCCATTAATTCCGACGAGAAAGAGAGAAAAGAGAGAAGAGAAATCACCCCAAATTGCGAGTTTTGCTCAAATTAGCAAGGGAAAATCAACATGGAGGCCGATTTTTGACCAATGGTTCGTCATGGAAGAACCGATAACGAAAGAACGAGGTTGGTTCGGACCATTCGAACCACCGTTCTTCCTTTGAATCTGGCGGAGTTCTATCCGGCTCGGGACAATCACAAATCCAAAAGAGGGATCGAAAGACAGGTAAACTTTCTTTAAATTCCATTAATTTTAAGAATGTGCATTTTTAAATGTTAGGAATTTGACTAGAAATGAGTTAGGGTTCTTGGTGCCCGAATTGGGGCTTTTGACTTTGTTATGCGCCTTTGTCAAAATTGACTAGAGTGTAGTTCAATTGACACAATGGGTAGATGACATAAAAATTTTGGTTGCAAAATTCCATGCCTAGATGTGTTTTCCAAAATTAAAGTAAGTTTAATTCGGGACGGATTAAATTTTTGAAATGTTCAAAATGATTTGAAAGTTCCGAATTCGACGGAGTTTTCGAAATGTTTCGAAAGTTTCGGATTCGACGGAGTTTTCGAAATGTTTCGAAAGTTCCGGATTCGACGGAGTTTTCGAAATGTTTCGAAAGTTCCGGATTCGACGGAGTTTTCGAAATGGTTTGAAAGTTCCGGATTCGACGGAGTTTTCGAAAGGCTTGGAAAGTTCCGGATTCGACGGAGTTTTCGAAATGTTTTGAAATTTTGGACCGTTAATACTCCAACCGGGATGGAAATATTTTAGGAAATTGGGAACTATGTCTATGTTGCATCATTTTGACATGCGTTCATGCACTCTGTTGATGTCGCTTCTGTATTAACGTATTTTTCCGTGTTCACCTGCAGGGGCGAGGGACAAATGACGTTCACAACTTGAAGAGTCTTCGAGGCAGTTCGAGCGATGTGGGAGAAATTCCCAGACGAGGCTCGGGATGGAGAGAGGAGTCCAAGGCAGCTTGTGATTGACTCCGATTTGGCTGGATTCATCAGCGCGGTAGTCGCGGTGGCTGTGACGCAGAGGGCGAGGTCCATGTACGTAGCCTTGAGTGAGTACTGGTGGGACACGACCCACACTTTTCACTTCAGGTGGGGGGAGGCGACTGAGACTTCCACTGACTTTGCGGCTATCACTGGGTTGCCATCCTGGGGCAACACGCTGGTGTGGGTGGACGGCTATACCCCGGGGCAGTTGTCTGATCTGCTGGGTTTTGATATCACCGATGCCAGGGGCTTAGGTATTCGGTACAGGCTGATGGGGAATCATCTGAGGAGGGGGATTATTGCTTATGGGGAGGGGTCCCAGAGGATAACCGCGGAGCGTCTGGCTCGAGGGTTCCTATGGTTCGCGTTGTCAGCGACTCTGTTTCCTACTTCTGACACATCCTGTCACTTCCCTTTGCTCGGGTCGCTGACTGATTTGGACGCCATGAGGGGGTTCGCATTGGGGGAGGCTGGACTGGCTGAGCTCTACCACGCCTTGGACAGGTTCTCGCGGGGAGAGGAGAACACCTTGTGCTGCTTCTCATTTGCTTTGGATGTAAGTTCCCATCTTTTTCTCTTCCTTGTCTCATTTTTGTACTCGTATGTATCTGCTCTGTAGCTGACATAACTTTCCATTTGCTGGACAGGTCTAGTGCTTTGAGGTGTTCAGCCCGCAGCGGTTGGAGATTAAGGAGGCGTACGCGTCTTTGTTCCCTGCCATGTTGATTTGGCAGAAGGATGCGAAGAAGGCGGTGTCATCGAGGGAGGGTACTCGACTGACGTACGAGGAGGTGTCTCTGGCCCTGAGCTGAGAGTTTTCCGAGAGGATCCAGCTGACTTGGTGGTACCGAAATAATGTCGGGGTGGTCCAGGTTGCTAGTGAGGTCACACGTCGGCGGAAGCTGCTGGTGGGACTTCCCTGTGACGCAATGTATCTGGGGGAGAGGGTGACCCATCAGCATGGTCCGGGGTCCCTTCCTATGGTGCTAATGGACCCGCCTCCATACATGCAGCATCCTTTGTCGATGCCGATGGAGGATCTGGAGCGGTATAGACAGGGCGTGTTCTACACCGAGCTTATCATAGAGGGTGCTAACTATGACACTTTCTTGAGGATGAGGCTGAGGAGCCCGCAGGTGCAGCACAGGGAGGGCGAGGGCCCTGGATATCCCTGAGATCTCCCGCTCCCATGCGCTAGGCTGGCGTATGAGGGGCTGGATGGTTCCCGTAGGCGGTTGGTGATCCCTATCCCGGAGGAGGCGAGGCCTCAGTACAGAGTGGACCCAATGCTTCGGTGAGTGCTTTGATTTGATTTCCTGCATTTGATAGTAGCATTCTGCAAATGTTGCATATGTACTGTCTGCTTGTCTTTTGACGACTTTCCTGGTTTGTAGGTGTCTGGCCGTACGTACAACCAAGCTGTGAGGCAGTTGGACGAGTGGGCCAATTACGCCAGGAGACTCGTGGAGGTTCCTGCGGTGTAATTCCCGGAGGAGTGCAGCTGTACATGAGCCGAGGCCGTCTAGGCCGAGAGGTTCGTCTGCCTCCACGGCTGGTGGAGCGGACTTTACGCAGGGATTCGGCCAGTTCTCTGGTGAGACCGCGGGGTTCGGAGCTCGTCACTCTTCGCACTCGGGGCACAAACAGGGAGAGTCCTCGAGGGCACAGGAGCGGAGGCGGCCTTTCGCGTATTCCCGCCTGGAGGAATTCGGAGAGTACCTGTCCTCGGTGGATTCGGCTGCTGCGGGGCAGTACATCGAGTGCTCGGATGATGAGCAGACTCCGAGTAGTCCTCCTTTATTGCTTTCTTAGACAAAATGTGTGTATTATCCAGAACAATTTGACTTGTATTTGAAAAGGCGCCCTTGAGGCTGAACCTGTACTTTGCACATTTATTTAGTGATTACCTTCTGTTATTTTCGGCAAATAAGCAAGTAGGTTGATCAAAAATAAATAAAATGAAATATGCACAAAAAATTGAACTGGTCAAAATTTATGCCTATATGAACTGTTATTTAATTAATTGCACTGTTGCACGAGCCCGGGGCGAAAGTGGTGTTGGCAGTGGTTGATTGAAACCATAGGAGCACGCAGTTTCAAGGAAGCTTGAACATGGCTTGGTTTGGAATTGTTTCCAATTTGAGAGCAGCTGCCTGCGGAGTTGACCAAGTCAACTTGAGAAAGAGTCCAGCCGGACTGAGAATCAATTTCCAGAATCTTTTAAATTGCAGTTTCAGCTTTTGCAATTTGTAAGAACTGCGCATTTGCTTTGATCAATCAGCTGAATTTCTTCCAAATTCCTGAAGGTTTTCTTTGCTTTTTTTTTTCATGGCTCCCTTTCCTAAGCCATCGTCTCGGATGCAAGAGCGATACTTGGAAAATTTCCATTCGTGGGTACGGAACCACACGAGGCAAAACAAGGGGTTTTTCGAGGGTTGTTACGGGATGAGAACTGTTTGGGCTTTGAAGGAGCTCATGCCAGATTGGGATCTTTTGAGAGTTGCGGCTCATTTCTGGGACGTACGGAGGCACGTGTACAATTTCTCGTACAACGAAATCACTCCCACGTTTGAGGATTTCCGGGCCATTTTAGGAGGACCTGAGATGAACAACTAGTTCTTCCCTATGCGGGTGGCATGGCCACTGTTGATAAGTTAGTGTCTCTGCTTGGTATCTCGGTTGGAGAAGCATACGGGATGCTGATATTGAACACAGACTAGGTCGACATTTCGGGGCTGCCCGATAAATTTGCCGGTGTTGAAGGGAGCATTTTTGCGTGGGACGCGTTTGCTCTGTTGTAAGTGCTCCAATTTGACTTGTTAGTATTTTCGTTAGAAAATTAACGAAAGTTTTAACATTCCTAACATTTCTAACAATTCCTAACATTTCTAACAAGACAAGGATAAATTAGGGATTGCCATTTAGAGTTAAGCATAGAAAAGAATCTCAAAAAGCAAAAGAAATTGGAAAAATCCGAATTAGGCAAGCTGAAAAACAGCAACCAGTTTGAATTTTCAAAAGATATTCCTTGTGTCCAAAGCCTGGAGCTGCATTTAATGCACCAGGCACGCTGACAGGTTGATCCACGCGGATCAAAATGCCTCTCCCAGTGGCCTATAAATTGAACCCTCCTCTCTCAGTTTACACAACACAATTCACTCACAGCAACAGCACTCTGGCAAAAAATAGAGAGAAAACAGTGAGAATCCTTAGATTGCCACCATTTTCTCTTGAATCTTTCCCAAATCCCACTCACTCTAAATACTCTCAAATCACTCCCATTCATACACAAGCCCAAGCTTCAATCACCCCTTAAGAGGAGGATTAGAGAGAAAACATAGAGGACTTAATTGTTATCTACTTGTTTTCTCTTTGACCAACTCTATCATCAAACCCTAAACACATTCAAGCCTTGAATCCACTCAAACACAAATCCAAACACCAAATCTTGATACTCCTCAAGTCAAGTTCCAAGCCTAGGAAGATAGGGTGTCACCATTGGTAAAGCCCTCCTTCTCTAAACCCTAAAACTCCCTTCTAACTTCTTGTTCATCTTGTTCTTCTTACTTTGATTTACTTTATGTCTATTTTAACTTAAGTCTTGACCTAAGATGGTAATCTTGAAGTTCATCTTCATGAATGACCATCTCAAATGGTCCACATTTTAAATATCTAGTTGATTTTTCTCTTTAATTTCATCTCTACAAAATATCTCCTTTTCCTTTGCAAAGGACATGTTTAAACCCCATAAATTCCTCAAGGATGACTTGAATATGATAACCACTTAACACAAAGTAGTGGAATCAAGTCTAGGGATGAAAATGGGGTGAACATAGATGCAAATCCCCCAAAAATCACATTTTCCCTCAAGAACATCTTGCTGTCCAGTAGCATTGTTCTAAGACCTCTGTCCATGGTCTAATTTTTTGGACATACATAAACTTGGAATTTGGTGTTGACTACAATAAACTTTTTTGTAGTAAACATCCATAGCTTTCCAGACATATTTTTACTTTATTTTTTGCGTGAGTAAAACTCCCTTTTTCAAATTTTCTTTCAAAGGTCAGTTCATCAGTCTCTGGAAGTCCAGATTTCATATCTGAGATTTCCAAAAGGTTTTGGTCCACCAAATCACCTCCAAATGGGAAAGTTCTTTTACAGAAACCTTATTTAGGGTGTTTTGAACAACTTCCATTCTCGTACTTTCCCCAGATTCTGAGATTTTTAAGCCCTTAAAGCCATTTTAAAATAAAGTGTCCACTGCCTTTTTCATTCTGGCAGAAATGTTTTTCAACTTCAAAAAATCTTTTGAGTCCCAAAACTCAACCCAAAAATCACACCACAAATCATGGGATTTATTCAAAGTCTAATAAAGAGTTCCCAATTTTTACTTTTCAGTTTCAATTTATTTTGGCCAAAACACACACACATACACACACCCACACACACACAAATGGTTTTTAATGCTTGGAAGACTCGTTTTACGAGGCATTCCGGGTGAACACTAACGTTCTTCCCGGCGTGTAACGTGACCTCCGAACCCAAATCTCTGATCTCGGGCATTTTTCAAAGTTTTGGCCCTTAAAACAAAAATGGCGTGGCGACTCCGTTTGATTTCAAAAAATCGGGTACATCACAGTGGCGACTCCGCTGGGGACATGAAGCTTTATCTTAAAAAAAAAATGATATTTGGTATATTGGTGAAAACCATTAAACTTCCCGTTATCGCCTCCTAACACGAGTCGGGGATAAATTGTGGTTTAACAATCCCACGTACCGGTGTCATTGTTTTCAAAAAAAAGAAGAAAAGCTTTTGAGGGTCAAGCTTCCGTCCCGGCATTTGAAATCATTTGTTGTGTGTGTGTTGATTTTGCACATTTCGTGTTGTTTTTGGCCGCCTCGGAAAAGTCAAAATTTTGACTATCGGACCCGTTGCCTTGAATTATGTGCTTATGTGTTATTTGCTTTCAAAAAAAAGGTTTTCAAAAAAAAAATTTCAAAAAAAACAAATCAAAATTTCAAAAAAAAAATCAAAAAAAAAAATAATAAATATTTTCAAAAAAAAAAGTTTTCAAAAAAAAAAAATCATTTTGTGCATGCATCATACTTTTTAAGACACATGAAAAATTTCTATTTTTACTCAGAAAAAGAAGATATACTGCTTGCACACTACGCGCACATGACCTTACACTGCACACTACGTCCTTAACTCGGGGAAATCCCTCTCGCGGCCCGTTTGGTCTTATTACGCCTCTCGGTGCAAGCACGGGACTACCCAAACATCCCATGGAGCCTCGTGTCAACCATGCACTTGTCCGTGACACACTTTGTCCGAGACTCGGTTGGTTTTTAGTCTGGTCTGTGTCATGCCCTGTCTGTGTATAGACCTTTCCTTTCAAGCCTTAGTCGGCATACCAAGTCAATATCTTTCGGGGACCCTAATCAGTCGAAGTTCTGCCGGTTTTCCGTCATGGACTTTGACCAGATATTGACTGGCGCCTTGACTTTGACTCGACCGGCACAAATTATACACTCGACTCCCAAAGATGACACTGAGTCATCAAGAATTAACGATTATTCCATGTCTAATTACGGCCTAATTGACGATAGGTCAAGATCAATTGTGGACATTTATCAGTCCAAATCATGCCGACTTTTTGTCGAGCCCTCGGACATGATCTTGACTTTGACGTCAGCTTTGTCCGTAATTTACACCGAATGCTCGTTAAGACTCGATTACCCGCCAGACTTTTAGGATTGTTTTTCTTTCGGTCGGTGGGACCCGCTTGCCCTATAGGACCCTTGCCCGGGCCGCCCACCCCGGGAGGTCGAAATACAGTGGAATACGAGGGGCTTATAGACGTAGTGACGGGGCCCACTGATCCAGATCCAGTAGTTTGCGAAAAGAAGAGCAATCTTTTCCAACCGATTAGGTTAATAAAACATGTTTTAAGTAAACAAGAACAAATAACCGCATGTTGCATGAGTCCAAAGCCCAAACACCTACCCTCCTTCTATCCCTGCACATCCGAACCCTCGTGCCTTTTCCCCGCAACTCCTCACAAAGCTTGGTTTCTGCACCGGTCACCGTTGATTAGTTGGGAAGAGTTAAGCGCATCGTCGCCTTCACCGTTTGTTCCGACTCCGGGTTTCGTAATGTCCGCATCGCCGGTAATGATGGGGATAACGTCACTCCGCCTCCCGGACCCCTCGCATGTAACAGTGGAATCGCCAGCGTAACGTATGAGATTGCGACAGAAGCACACTCGAATAGCCTTATGGAGGCTATTAAGAGCCACGGTTTGGCCGCCACTCAATCCCGATGGCACCTTCACCATGGAAGAAGAAGAGGATGCCAATCCCACTCTCGCCGCCCGATTACTCCAGGATGCCACTACCCACCTCCTATGGTACCACTACCGTAACCCATGCTCCTCGATCTTCGGGTCACCCACCCCCAACCACGCACCACCGGATCCACGCAGCCTCGACGGCACAAACCGCCCCAGCTCCTCAAATGGGGCAAACCGCACGGAATGTCTTCTCATGGTTGGGGTTACCTCGAAATGCCACAAGCCTAATTGGGATCCCGCCTCGCCTTGGAACCGATCAATCCGGGCCTTCGCAAAGAACAGCTCAAAAGGGCCACAACAACAATTCCGGCATGCCTCAATGCCCGCCGAGCCCCTCCTCGTAATGATGCTAGCTCACCGCTCCTCCCACAGCCTTTCACAAACCCATTTATCACTCGTGGTTCGATGGGTTACCAAACCTCCATCCCGGTTTCATCGTAATCACCAGACCGCAGCACTTCTGGTTATACACCATCGCCTCAGCCAGCCATGCAATTCAACAGTTAGGGACAGCAGCCCGCACCTAAGCCTACTTATGGGTCCCACTCCGGAAATCCAAGCTACCCAGCTACATCAGGACTACCTCCACCCACTTTGCCAATGGGAAGCCAACAGCAAGCCGCTGGGTTTTATCCCTTTGCCCAAGCTCCTACCTACATTCTCCAGGGTAATTTGGGCCAAGGACAGGTTTTCACCTATGCCCCGGAGTATGGTATCCCTTCCACCGCTGCCGCCAGTGGTAACTCCTCACTCTTGCTCAGTCACTGGATTGAATGCCATGGTTCCACCACAAGATCCTCATCTGGCCTAGTTCATGGAACAACATAAGGAAATGAAAGCGCAGATTGCTGAATTGACCGCTAAGAAGTCTGCCTTCCGGCCTACGGACCCGGACTCCATTGTGCCCCTGCCCCACAAATTCGTGATGCCTAATCTAGATCTGTTTGATGGGACTGCATGCCCGAAAACTCACCTGGATACATACACTTTGGCAATGAAAGCTAAGGGATGCACAAACCAAATAGCTTGGCCGACTACTTCGCCTCTTTGAAGTCGTGGGATTTGAAATGGTTCTTCCGCTTAGAACCCGAGGCCGTGGCCACATGGGACCGGATCACTAGTACTTTCACAGAGAAGTACAAAGCTAACTTGGAATGGGAAACAAATAGAGTTGATCTCGCAGACAACAAGCAGGCGTCCCGACGAGAACATCGGGGACTTCTACAAGCGGTGGAATTCGAAACTCTGAGATGGCCATCCCTCCTTCGAAGAGGAACAATTGGACATCTTTCGCCATGTCTGAAACCACATCTGAGAGCCTCCCTCAGTCACTTCCCCTACACGGACTTGCGCGCAATGGTTAATTTCGGGGCTAAATTTGAGAGGGCTCACAATCAACAACAAGTTGTTGCACCTACATAAAGATACCGGGCTTCATCCACCTCCAACACGACTCCTGCCCAGCCCTATTCGGGACATGATCAGAATAATGCCACTCCCTTTGTTCCCAAGAAACCCGATGCGTCCGTATACCGGCTCCAAGACTTGAGAAACTTTGGGATGCCTTTGAGTGATATCTTCAGAGGTTTGGTAAAAAGAAGGTTTGCTCCGGCCTTTAGAAAATTATCGCCCCGTAAAACCCCAATGCTCCTTTGGATACCTCCAAGCATTGTGCCTTTCATCGCACTACGGGCACTTGATGCACGATTGCGTCCCCGAAAAGGCAATCCAAGGTTTGATTGAGCAAGGGAAGTTAGAGGTGCCCAAGGGCCCAATACTATCGCAACCCGTTCCCTAGAAATAACAACATGAGCGTCAACATGGTCGAGTTTGGTGATTCAAGACTCGTGGGCATAAGGGAATTTGACTCGCCCTTTTGTGAGATCGATGAACCAGTCATCGCAGGCAATGAAAACGGCTGGGTTGAGCAAGGGATTGCCAAAGAAATCCTGGTGGAAAGATCTGCGATAGCTCCCATCTCCAGCGTCGAAGAGTAAATGCATGGTCCAACAGCAAAGATCTGCGATAGCTACCTATCTCTAAAATAGTCTTTTAAGTCAACCTTCGTAGGTTCTAGTACTTCTCTTTCACCTAAGTCCTTCCTGGACATTTGTCGTTGTAAGTCCATTTTGGACATAGTAGTTAAATGTCTAACTTTTATATAAGTCTTCTTTCTTTTCTTGCTAGACTCGAGACATCACATGCGCACCCACGTTACACTTAATTGAAATGGTTTTATCCAAAATGATCACTTGTGCTGCTCAACCACTAATTCTTTGAAATGATTAATATTCAAATTAATTGGAGTGAGAAACTCAATTGATATCCTTCTCAAATTGGGGCTTACCAACTCCCCCTCTTGCATCTCATATGCTCACATCATCCTCGTCATTTCGTTGCTCGATGAATTTGCACGGATCTTTTCTCATTAAAGCTTAAGCAAGCAATGAAGACTTAATCTCAATTAGGTCATCCGGTAGGGATTTCGGCTGAAGCCTTTCACCCATAGGAAAGCCATTACCTCACACTCACCAAATAATACCTTTCATTTCAAGATCGGCGTGTTTTGAAACCCTGTTTAGCCATCACATTTGCACCTTACTGAGAGAAGTCCAAGCAAGGCCAAGAAGTTAGCTTCGAGAGTCGGCGATGCGCAAAATATCTCAAGCCATGAAGGAAGGACAAAGATAATCCTCAACTCCTCAGGAGGCCTTCCAAAAAAAAAAAAAAAGGACTGTCGATCCTCACAATTCAGCAAAAGTCCCCGACTCCTGAACAAGCTCTCCAAAAAGGGAGCCCGAGTTCTCGCAAGTTCGCAAAAGTTCTCGACGGCCTGGACTTCCTCTCACCATTACCTTAAATCAATCCCAAGCCACCCTCTCGTTTTTAGAGGATATTCCCATTACTATTACCCTCGCCTTTGGCCAAAGTCAAAATCTGACCTCTCCTTCTTAGAGGCAATCAATCTTCATCACCGTAGATTTCCCAAGCACATCCCTACAAGCCAACCTCTCATCTTTAGAGGTTCAGTCAGTAAAAGGCCCAGCCGACCTCTCATCTTAAGAGGTTATAATTTCCTAAATCACTCGATGGTCGATCGAAGCCCGAAAACCCAGCTGTAATTCCTATCGGATAGCAATTTCACCGTAATATCTTTAAGATCTAAATCAATTTGATGCTTCATTGCTTGCTTAAATTTGAATCTAATCCATCTTGATTCAAAATCATCAATCAAAGATTGTGCAAATTCAAATCTGATTCATTCGACATTTCATGTGAGCATATTTCATTTCTCCTCCACAAACACTTGCCGTGGATGTCCCATTGGGGCTCCGCATCCGTGTCTTTCATGGACACTCTAAGGGGATATGTTATTCGAATCTCCAATCCTCAAAGGACCTCAAAATCTCGAACTTTCACATTCATTCTCTCTTCAATCGGGCTAAGCCCGAACTACGGCGACCTGAGCTCCTCATGATGAGGGGAACGTAGGCAACCATAATTGGTCCGGTCGAAATCACAAACAAATCTCGAAAAAAAAATCGGGTCTCATCAAGGATCGTCCCTACACACTTTCCGAGCTTGATTCTTGATATCAGTTGGCTTTCTCCTTGTGATTAATCAAAATATTTGTTCATATCAAGATTTAGGGGTTGAATAACCCGAACATTAACAAAGGGTTTTAAGCAGCCTTGTGATCATCACGAATAAAACAAGTTTTCAAGTGTCTCGACAAGTCTTCTCTCTCTCCATCATAGGGAAATAGAGCCAAACACTGTCTTTTTGTCAGCAGGGGCTTCCATACACTTTTCCACACCTTGTGATGCTTATACTCTCTCAAAAGAGTCAAACCAAAAGCGAGAGTGTCATACACAAATTCGGGAGACATTCCCACCTTTCAAAAGATATGCCCCTGCACGTAAACATTTCTGAGTCTTGTCCAGTGACTGATTGACTAAGGTCTGAAAAGATGGGTGCCTCCTCTGTAAGACTACTCTGAATCTCTTCACGCTGGGGCTTTGCTAAGCGGTTCTCCCAGGTTTTCATGTATCAGCTCTTCAAGCTGGGGCTCCTATAGTCATCTTTGGGTCCACATTTGGTTCTTCACTACGAGATAGATTCGATCTTTGTCAGATTATTTTCAGGATTTCTTTGCATTACCAATCAGATTGGGACCCTGCTAATTATATCGGAATTACAACGAGGTTATAAGATTGGAGCTTCGCCAAGTCACTTCTTCAAAATCTGGACTTCGCCTACTCAGTTCTTCAAACCGGGGCTTTGCCAAAGGAGGGATCCGGGGGCTTTGTCAAGATGGTCTTTTGAACATGAATTTTATCAAGTCACAAGAAAGGTCTAGGCACATCAACAACTAGATTTTCAGCTTCAGAACTTGGTACATAGCAGCTTCCCGTAGCATCGGAATTTAAGAACTGGGGTTTCTCCCGGTAGTAGCAATTTCATCAAATCATTCTCCGAACAAGGTTTCGGCCAAGTCACAGCTCACCCAAATGAAAGAAGTTTCACTTATACCGACGTACTCTACAAACTGCTTCGCACGCCTTCAAATGACCAAGATTGAGAGGGAAAATTTTAACCAAGACCCGGGATCCGAACCCAATCTCATCAAAATTGAGGTCCATGCGATACTGTTAACAAAACCTTATTAACAACCGCTGTTTAAATCACGATCGAGGGCTTTCACCCCCCTCCCACTTGCTCAAAATCTGTTCCAAGCAGTTTCCAGATACATACATCCCCTCTCACCACATGCATTCCCAAAAAAATCTCCCCAGGGTTCATGTAGCATGCACAAAACTTGAACCAATAGGAACAATCCTAAGTCATAATTTTCCTGCCAAAAGCATAGGCTAAGTGCATCTCCAAAAGCAAGTAAATGCATCATCTCGCGAACATACGCACTGATGTTCCCATAATCATTTTGATTCTATGCATGCAACCATCATCATGAATGTCATATGTGCATTTGTCCCTCTACTAACAAATGTAGCAATTCAAGCACGAAAGACCAATTTTCCATCACTACCCAAAGCCTCTCCGCAGCGAGAATGGTCTCCACCAAAGACAACCTCCAATGTCCACAAATGGATGAAGACGACCTCCAGCATCTACAGTTTGGCAAAGGTAGCCCCCATGTCTATAGCTTGGCAAAGACAAGTTCCGGCGTCTGCAACTTGGTGAAAATAACCCCCAACATTCACAAACATATGAAGACCGCCTCCGGTGTATACAAATCGGTCAGGGACGCCAAGTTCTCAGATACAATTCGGTTACAGACAACAAGTTCTCAAATGCAAATCGGTCAGAGACACAAAGTTCTCAAAAGCAAGAAGTCCCAATGTGAAGACAAGCTCAACAACTTCTACAAGGTTGACGATCACCAGCAAGATACAGACTCAACCAAACTCCTCCTTCAGGTCAAAATGCCTCCAAAGACAAAGCAAATCGTCGGCGTAAACCGTCCCACGAATGGCAACCCAACAACTCTTCATCAACATCGGGCCGTAGCCTCGCACTTCCGGCTACGGGTAAGCACGGCACAAGAGTATGAAAGCATATCTTAGTCAACTACTTTTCTAAAAGAACATTATCACCAAATCTTAGTGGCGACTTCCCAAAAACAGCCAAACCTCGGGTGACTCCCGAATACCGTCAAACCATCAAAGACCATCCCCAAATAGCTGTCGAACTACGTCCGTGCTTGATTCCCACTGGGATACGTAGGTAGCCTACCATAGGTCCGGCCACTTGACCAACACGGTCACCCTTTTCCCCGATAATCCTCGTAAGCTCAAATCTTCCCCAGCGAGAACGCCCTCAAACAAGCCTCCTCAGTACAAACCTCGACTTAGGATCATACTCCCCGAACCGAGTCCCCATTTAGGTTCATACTCCTGAACCGAAACCCCGACTTAGGATCATACTCCCGAACCGAGTCCCCACTTAGGTTCATACTCCTGAACTGAAACCCCGACTTAGGATCATACTCCTGAACTAGGTCCCCATTTAGGTTCATACTCCTGAACTGAAACCCCGACTTAGGATCATACTCCTGAACTGAGTCCCCACTTAGGTTCATACTCCTGAGCTGAGTCCCCACTTAGGTTCATACTCCTGAACTAAGTCCCCATTCAGGTTCATACTCCTGAACTGAAACCCCGACTTAGGTTCATACTCCTAAGCTAAGTCCCCATTTAGGTTCATACTCCTGAACTGAGTCCCCACTTAGGTTCATACTCCTGAACTGAGTCCTCATTTAGGTTCATACTCCTGAACTGAATTCTCATTTAGGTTCATACTTCTGAACTAAACCTCAGCTTAGGTTCATCCCCGACGAAAGTTAACGAAATTCCGATCCCTTCAAATGAAGTCCACCAAATGACTGTCTATCCCCTCGAAGTCTGTTCCCAACGAAAGGATACGAACATCGAAGGAAATCGTTTCAAAACAAGTTGTCACCTACGACGCCATCACCAAGGTTCGAGGCACCTACGACGCCATCATCAAGGTTTGAGGCACCTAAGACGCCATCACCAAGGTTTGAGGCACCTAAGACGCCATCATCAAGGTTCGAGGCACCTAAGACGCCATCATTAAGGTTTGAGGCACCTAAAACGCTATCACACACAACACTAGGAAAGCGATAAATCGCAATCATCCCCTAATTCGACAAACCGAAATCATTACCAGGGCGACTTCCCAAAAATAGTCAAATCATAGGGCGACTTCCCAAAAATAGTCAAATCATAGGGTGACTTCCCAAAAATAGTCAAATCATAGGGTGACTTCCCAAAAATAGTCAGATCTTAGGGTGACTTCCCAAAAATAGTCAGATCATAGGGCGACTTCCCAAAAATAGTCAAATCATAGGGCGACTTCCCAAAAATAGTCAGATCTTAGGGTGACTTCCCAAAAATAGTCAGATCTTAGGGTGACTTTCCAAAAATAGTCAGATCATAGAGCGACTTCCCAAAAATAGTCAAATCATAGGGCGATTTCCCAAAAATAGTCAGATCTTAGGGTGTCTTCCCAAAAATAGTCAGATCTTAGGGTGACTTCCCAAAAATAGTCAGATCTTAGGGTGACTTCCCAAAAATAGTCAGATCATAGGGCGACTTCCCAAAAATAGTCAAATCATAGGGCGACTTCCCAAAAATAGTCAGATCTTAGGGTGACTTCCCAAAAATAGTCAGATCTTAGGGTGACTTCCCAAAAATAGTCAGATCTTAGGGTGACTTCCCAAAAATAGTCAAATCTTAGGGCGACTTCCCAAAAATAGTCAAATCTTAGGACGACTTCCCAAAAATAGTCAAATCTTAGGTTGACATCCTAAAATAGTCACCTTAGGGTCAGCATCGAAAGACCCGAACTACGACTGGCTTGATTCCTCCTAAGGATACGTAGGTAGCCTATCATTAGGTTCAGCCATCAGACCGAAAATGGTCATTCCTATCCCCAGCAGAGCGGATACACAACTTCAGCCATCAGAACGAAATGGTCATTTTCTATCCCCAGCAGAGCGGATATACAACCCTAGCCATCAGACCAAAATGGTCATTTCTTATCCCCAAATAGAAGTTTCTTTCCAAAGAACCGATCGCCGAACTCACTCGCCAGGTTGACATCCTAAAATAGTCACTCCAGGGTCAAAGACCCGAACTACGACCGGCTTGATTCCCATTCGGGATACGTAGGTAGCCTATCGCTAGGTTCAGCCACTCGATCATCCTGTCAAATATGGAGCCTTACTCTTATCGACGACCCCCCTTCCTTCGAAAGCACCGTCGCGGAGGGGCTATTGTAAGTGCTCCAATTTGAGTTGTTAGTATTTTCGTTAGAAAATTAACGAAAGTTTTAACATTCCTAACATTTCTAACAATTCCTAACATTTCTAACAAGACAAGGATAAATTAGGGATTGCCATTTAGAGTTAAGCATAGAAAAGAATCTCAAAAAGCAAAAGAAATTGGAAAAATCCGAATTAGGCAAGCTGAAAAACAGCAACCAGTTTGAATTTTCAAAAGATATTCCTTGTGTCCAAAGCCTGGAGCTGCATTTAATGCACCAGGCACGCTGACAGGTTGATCCGCACGGATCAAAATGCCTCTCCCAGTGGCCTATAAATTGAACCCTCCTCTCTCAGTTTACACAACACAATTCACTCACAGCAACAAAGACTTGGGCAAAATAGAGAGAAAACAGTGGGAATCCTTAGATTGCCACCATTTTCTCTTGAATCTTTCCCAAATACCACTCACTCCAAATACTCTCAAATCACTCCCATTCATACACAAGCCCAAGCTTCAATCACCCCTTAAGAGGAGGATTAGAGAGAAAACATAGAGGACTTAATTGTTATCTACTTGTTTTCTCTTTGACCAACTCTATCATCAAACCCTAAACACATTCAAGCCTTGAATCCACTCAAACACAAATCCAAACACCAAATCTTGATACTCCTCAAGTCAAACACCAAATCTTGATACTCCTCAAGTCAAGTTCCAAGCCTAGGAAGATAGGGTGTCACCATTGGTAAAGCCCTCCTTCTCTAAACCCTAAAACTCCCTTTTAACTTCTTGTTCATCTTGTTCTTCTTACTTTGATTTACTTTATGTCTATTTTAACTTAAGTCTTGACCTAAGATGGTCATCTTGAAGTTCATCTTCATGAATGACCATCTCAAATGGTCCACATTTTAAATCTCTAGTTGATTTTTCTCTTTAATTTCATCTCTACAAAATATCCCCTTTTCCTTTGCAAAGGACATGTTTAAACCCCATAAATTCCCCAAGGATGACTTGAATATGATAACCACTTAACACAAAGTAGTGGAATCAAGTCTAGGGATTTTTCTCTTTAATTTCATCTTGCTGTCCAATAGCATTGTTCTAAGACCTCTGTCCATGGTCTAATTTTTTGGACATACAGAAACTTGGAATTTGGTGTTGACTACAATATACTTTTTGTAACCAACATCCAGATCTTTCCAGACATATTTTTATTTTATTTTTTACGTGAGTAAAACTCCCTTTTTCAAATTTTATTTCAAAGGTCAGTTCATCAGTCTCTGGAAGTCCAGATTTCATATCTGAGATTTCCAGAAGGTTTTGGTCCACCAAATCACCTCCAAATGGGAAAGTTATTTTACAGAAACCTTATTTAGGGTGTTTTGAACAACTTCCATTCTCGGACTTTCCCCAGATTCTGAGATTTTTAAGCCCTTAAACCCATTTTAAAATAAAGTGTCCACTGCCTTTTTCATTCTGGCAGAAATGTTTTTCAACTTCAAAAAATCTTTTGAGTCCTAAAACTCAACCCAAAAATCACACCAAAAATCATGGGATTTATTCAAAGTCTAATAAAGAGTTCCCAATTTTTACTTTTCAGTTTCAATTTATTTTGGCCAAAACACACACACATACACACACACACACACACAAATGGTTTTTAATGCTTGGAAGACTCGTTTTACGAGGCATTCCGGGTGAACACTAACGTTCTTCCCGGTGTGTAACGTGACCTCCGAACCCAAATCTCTGATCTCGGGCATTTTTCAAAGTTTTGGCCCTTAAAACAAAAATGGCGTGGCGACTCCGTTTGATTTCAAAAAATCGGGTACATCACATCTGTGCGCGATTGCTACTTTATTCACATTCACGTCCCTGGGTGTGTGCCATCACAGTGTACTGGACTTGGTGAGGTAGTACCGAAACGGGGGAGACATCGTGCCTTTGGTTCTGGGCGAGACATTTCTGGGCATAGGTCGGATGGCGACCGACAGCCGATACATGTGGGGAGGGAGTCCCGCTATGCTCACGATGTGGTTGAGGGAGAGATTGCAGATGATGCCCGAGGTGCCAATGTCTTGTGACGCTTGGTCCTTTTCTCGACGTCCTCTGGTGATAGAAGGCGATCAGGCTGAACTGGAGCTCTGGATGGCCAGACTCCGCATGCATCACTTGCGATGGTGGGTTCCTCATTGGAAGCTACAGACTTGTCGGACCGCTCAGGAGGGTCTTTTGGTTGTCAGAGTACCGGGGTTGTCCCAGACTGCTTTCTACATTCCATCCTTAGTGCTGCAACAGTACGGGCTGGAGCAGGTGCCATTGACGAGTTTGGATCATGCTGCTACCTTCAAGGTGGGATCTCTGCTGATGGAAGATCCTTCGATGCTATTGCTTCTCACGTGGTTATGGCAATACACGTCCTTTCCTGCCAGGGTTCTCTTTCACCGGAGAGGGGGCACTGTTCTGTCTACGCAGTATCTGAACTGGTTTGAAGAGTGTATGAGGGAGACACAGACAGCTCGATTTTGAGGAGAACCGAAGCGGGAGCTAACCCTCAGAATCGTACTGGGGATGACATGGCTGATTATGAGGCCAATGTTGATCGAGCGGCCGACCAAGGCACGGTCATGATGGCTCGAAGAGAAGCGGCTCAAGACAGAGCTAGGGAATGGGCTGCGTTGGCAGCTGCCGGCTTGACGGAGGCATCGGGAAGGGTCCCTGAGCCAGGTAGAAGGACTACGGGAATATTCCCTGTGAAGGTGAAGAATACTCGCCGTGAAAAAGGGAAGGGGAAGAAGGATGAAGGACCAAGTACGGGAGACTAGGTTGACCTTGCTGTCCAGAGTATCCACCCACTGTCATTGCAGACACATTAACTGATTAATGTTTTATTGTAGTTTTGCTAGCGTGTAGCGAGTCAAGAGTTGACCATGCTTGAACTCATCAAAGATTGTTTTAACCGTAATGAATTTGTAGGTTAATTGAAAAGAGTTTTTCGAAACACAAGCAATTGATGCTTATTTGTTTTTTTTTTGTTTTTGAGACCGAACCGATGATGGCTTCCTACGTTCCCCTTTTACAATTGGACTAAGGGGCTCAGGTCACCGTAGTTCGACACTTTAGGTGAATTTGAGAAAAACAAAGACAAAAGAAGTGCGACCCTATTTTTTACCTGGATCATTATCGGGAATGTATCCAGTTGGGTATTACTCTTTTAGCACTTTAATTTTACTGAGGGGTGGTGTATGGGGAAGGAAATTTGACTCGTGCTCTTCCTCAAACGAAGTATCTGAGGAGCTTGCTTCCGTTTACGGGGTTAACGAAAGGGTTCCCGTCCAAATCTGCTAACTTCATGGCTCCTCCGGAGAAGATTCTTTGTACCACGAATGGTCCTATCCAGGTAGGCTCCCACTTTTTGAGGGGATAAGTCTGCGTAGGAGGCTTTTCCTTTAGCACCAAGTCGCCTTCTCTGATGTCTCGGATCTTGACTTTCTTATCAAATGCTCGAGCCATTCTGCCCTGGTAGGTACGAGTGTGCTCCATGGCTTTCAATCTGCGCTCGTCGAGTAGAGCAAGTTCGTCGTGACGGCTCTGTAGCCATTCGACTTCGTTGATCCCGTTTTCCAAGAGGACTCAGAGGGATGGAATTTCCAATTCCACGGGTAACATTGCTTCCATTCCGTAGGTAAGTACGAACGGAGTCTCCCCTGTGGCGGTTCTGACTGATGTTCTATATCCCCATAGGGCTAGATGTAGCTTTTCGGGCCAGTCCCGACCTCTGGTGGTCATCTTTCTGATTATCATTGCAAGAGTCTTGTTTGCTGCCTCTACGACACCGTTGGTTTGTGGTCTGTAGGAAGAAGACTTGTGACGTGTGACTCTGAATTCAGTCAGCAGTTGGTCACAATTTCCTTCGAAGTGGGTCCCATTGTCGGATATTATCTCATTGGGCACTCCGTATCGGCACATGATGTTCTCTTTGATAAACTCGGCCACCTTCTTAGAATTCAGTACCTTGTACGATCTGGCTTCCACCCATTTGGTGAAGTAGTCGACTGTGACTAGAATGAACTCGTGACCATTGCTCCCTGGTGGAGTGATTTTGCCGATGACGTCGATTCCCCATGTGGCGAAAGGCCATGGCGTAGTCATGCAATAGAGTTCATGAGGAGGGATGTGATTGAGGTTGGAGAACCGTTGACATTTGTTGCAGCTTCGGACGAACTGGATGCAGTCTGTTTCCATTGATACCCAATAGTATCCCATACGGAGGATGATCTGTGTCAATGCTCGGGCGTTCATGTGCGGACCGCAGGTTCCGTTGTGAACTTCGTTCATTAGCTTTCTGGCTTTCTCTTTGTTTACACACCGAAGGAGTGGTCCTTGGTGGGGCTTCTTGTACAACATACCCCCCAGAATGACGAAATGGGATGCCAGGCGTTTTAATGCCATCATGTTTTTGGCTTTGATCCCCTCTTTGTATTTTCCGTCTTCATTTATGAAGGAAGCTTCTCCATTTTGGAGGTACTGGTAGATTTGATTGTACCAGGGTTCGTCGATCGTTTCATTTTTTATTTCGATCTCACAGCAATAAGCGGGTGTTTCCCGTCTGCCTATTCTGAGGGGTTTTACTGATTTCCCATCGGGAATTTCGACAAGAGATGCTAGGGTAGCCAGGGCATCTGCGAAGCGGTTCCTGTCTCTTGGCAAATAATGAAAAGAGATGTCCTTGAACTGAGCAATGAGCTCCTCCATGTACGTGTGGTATTTCTGGAGGCCAGAATCTATCGTCTTCCATTTGTTGGACACTTGATTGATGATCAATGCTGAGTCTCCGTATACTTCCAGTTCTGAGATGTTGCGCTCAAGAGCGGCTTCCAGACCGGCTGCGCAAGCTTCATACTCTGCTGCATTGTTGGTTGTTTCAAAATTCAGTTTGATGGCTATGGGAGTGTGCTCATCCTTGAGATCGACAAGGAGCATTCCAATACCATTTCCCTTCTTGTTAGCTGCCCCATCGAAGAAGAGTTGCCAGCGGTTTGCGCTGTCAAGTGAAAAGATTCCGTCGTCCGGAAACTGCGGATCAGGACCCTTGGGTTCACTACTTGGGAAGTCGGCCAACTGATCTGCCATTACTCTGCCCTTTGTTGATTTTCTGACCATGTACTTGATGTCGAACTCAACCAGGAAGAATGACCACTTGGCTAGCCTCATTAACAGGGATGGCTTGTCAAAGAGATATCGGACGGGGTCTATTTTGGAGACCAGGAGCACTGAATGTGACTGCATGTAGTATTTCAGTTTCCCGACTACCCATACCAAGGTGGTACAAGTCTTCTCTAATGCTGAGTAGCTGAGTTCACTTCCCTGAAGCTTTCGGCTTACGAAGTAGATTGCATGCTCAACTTTGGAGTCTTTCTTTTCTTGGGCCAGCATTTCTCCGATTGATGTGTCTGTTACTGTCAGGTACAGGAGTAGTGGCTTGTCTTCATATGGCGGGCACAAAATTGGGGGATTCACCAAGTATGTCTTGATTTTCTCGAAAGATGTTTGGCACTCGGAGTCCAATTTGATGTCGGCATTCTTCTTCATCAGTTTGAACATTGGCTCGCAGAGAGATGTCAACTGGTTGATGAAGCGACTGATGTACTGAAGTCTTCCCATAAAACTTTTCACTTCTGTCAGGGTCTGAGGCGGCTTCATGTCGATGATGGCCTTGATTTTCTTGGGATCGGCTTCGATAGCTCTTTCTGTAACCATGTACCCCAGTACTTTGCCTCGCTTGATGCCGAAGGTGCACTTCGCAGGGTTCAATCTCATGGAGTGCTTTCTGAGTCTGTTGAAGAACTTTCTCAGATCTATCATGTGCTGCATGTCTGATCCTTTGGAGTGGATGATCATGTCGTCGACATATACTTCGATTTCTTTGTGAATCATGTCATAGAAGAGGGTTGTTGCAGCCCGCTGGTAAGTAGCCCCAGCGTTCTTTAGACCGAACGGCATGACCGTGTAACGCATGTCCCCCACTGAGTGGTGAAAGCAGCCTTGGCTTGATCTTCCTGACATTTTGATTCCTGATTGTATCCGCGAACCCATCCACGAAGGACTTTACTTCAAGCTTGCCGTGGTGTCGACTAGCATGTCGATGTTGGGCGATGGGAAATCATCTTTAGGGCTGGCCTTGTTGAGATCCCGTAAATCCACACAAAGATCCGACCTTTCCATTGGCCTTGGTGATCGTCACGATGTTGGAGAGCCAAGTCGGGTACTCAATCACTCGATGAAACCAACTCGGAGCATTTTCTCAATCTCTTCTTTCACTTGCAAGGACCACTGGCTTGATCTTGCGCAACTTCGTTTGACAAAGCTTGGATTCGGATCCAGGGGAATTCTCCGAGGAGGTTTATCGTGGCTTCTTTTTCGCATCGGCGAAGAAACCGCCCACTTGTGTCTCTTTAGGCTCTTGCACCGACCCCTGTGTTCACTTTGGTCATAACCTATTCTAAGCAAATACTTTGGGGCCCGCTTGTCCTCTCGGTCTACTACACGCTTGAGAACTTCTTTAATGTATTATTCATTTAATGTGTCTGCTTCTTTATCAATTGATTCATTATTAACGTCTTTTAAGTTGTTTGTTAACTTATCAGTTGTTAAAGTGGCAATGAGGGGATACTCTGAAAGGTCAGACTTTTCATTAAACGAGAACGGAAATACATGGTTGGCTACATTATCATAGTCTTCCGGCGTAAGGCCGTTAGACGACTCAGAGGACTGGACTTTAACAAGGACTGACTCAGAGGGTTCGAGACCGGGTTTAGTGGAGATGCGGGTGCAAGCCCAGCTTGTCTTCCATTTCTGTCTGGCTTGCCCTTGGTCCAGTGAAAGTTACCCAGTTCTTCAGTGGCATTGATGGATGCTTGATGAGGGTTCGGGGGTCGAGAGGCTTGGCTTCTGATGTCCCAATCACGACGATCATGTTGTTTTCGGAGCCCAGGTCAATCAGGTTTGGCACCTCCATGACTTCTTCAAAAAGACTCTGTAGAGCGAGTCCACTGAGAGCGTCTTCTATGAATTTTGGTTCCTTCTGCTTTGGAGTTATTGTCTCGAATGTGGCCTCGGCGGCTGACCCGAATAGTCTGTTTCCAGTGAAGAGTATCTTGAGTTGCTCTTCTATGTCTGGGATTCCCTTGAATGTGTACTCGTGCTGGACTATGGTGGCAATTGGTCTAGGTAGAGTTGTGATGTCGAGGAACGCTCCCCTTATCGGATTAGCCTTGAGTCCTCTGAAACGCTTGAGGTCCCGTGCTAGCTTTTCCATCCTTTCTATAGTCTCTGTGCTGTCTATCCCTACTTCTTTCTCATCTTCATCAGTTCCACTGTCGGTCCCCTCGCTCGCTGCTTGCTCAGCTGTCCGTCCCTCGCTTCCTGCCGGTTCCGCCGCTCGGTCCCTCGGTTACGCTATCGGTTCCCTTGTCGGTCCCCTCGGTTCTGCTGCCATTGCCGTCGGTCCCCTCACGCCGCGGCTCTTGGTGAAGTAATGACTGAGGTCAAAACTGTAAGGTCGGAGGATGGGTGTGGCGTTGGAGGTTCCCCTTTTGCAGGCTGCTGCCTTGGTGCCGGCGAGCCTTTTGTTTTCCCTGATGTCAACTAGTGTTGGCACATAACCGAGCCCCTCGACCGTGGTGTGGTCCTTGACTTCGATGACTTGGTGTTGGCCTTGTAACCTTTTGCCGAGCCCCAGTCCTAGGATGAAATTCATGAGTTTCATCATCTTCATGGCGGGAGGAATCTTGTCTTGAAAAAGTGGAAGGTCCACGTTGCATATTTGGATCTTCGAGGTCTCCAGAGTGAATCCAGTTAATGCCATGTCGTCATCATGCTTGATTTCTAATACTGGAATGTCGTTGGTGCTGGTCCCCTCGGTGGTGACGCTGTCGCCGTAGACTGTGGTTAGCTCGTTGCCTTGTATGAACTTGACACACTGATGAAGGGTGGATGCCACGCAATTCATTTGATGCAGCCAGGGTCACCCCAGGATGGCTGTGAAAGTGATTGGAATGTCCAACACTTGGAATTCGATGGGGATCGTCCGCTTGCCGAATGCGGGAAGTGGAGTCATAGGACTTGACAGTGTGGACTGAAGGCTTCAGATCTGTGGGCTTGATGTCAAGCAGGTCCATCATCTTGGCGGGCAAGACATTCATTTCGGAACCTCCGTCTACCAACACGCGGGGAAGGCGACGCTCATCCAGCTGGACTGTGATGTAGAGTGGCTCATTATGATCAGCCCCAAATTTTGGTAGGTCCAAATCTGTGAAGGTGATAATGTTACCGTATTGGATGTTGCCAATCATCTGAATGACTTCGCCAGGGGTTGCGTCCACGGGGACCATGGTACGGGCCAGACTTTCCTCTAGCTTGAGCTTGTGAGGATATGAGGATGTGAGCAGGGACCAAAGGGAAATGTTCGCCTGGGTCTGCTTGAGCTGAGTGAGGATCGGGTCCTCTTTCACGGAACTTGCATCTTCGGGTAGGCTGGGTTGCGGTTCTGGCTCCGTCGGCTTTTTAGTGGCCTTAGGTGGTAATGCATGGATTTGACCCGATCGGGTTAGGACGCTGACATCAGGCTTGGTTCCTTCTGAACAGGCTGCTCTGAGCTAAGCCATAGTCAGAGGAGGATTCCTCGTAGCATAGGGTCATATGTCTTCTCTCAATTCGTTGACCGTGGATGCATTCCCGGGGGCTTCGGCAGCTTTCCGGATTCTGTCCCAGGATACTGGCTTGGGTGCCTCCGTGGGGAGGTAGCCTATGGTTTGACGCAGCTGTTCGAACGTCAGTGCACAACAAAGGGCTGCCGAAGCCGAATTGCGCGCGCTGACCCTCCGGGGGAGATTGGAGAGTCCTTGGTTCAAGCGAACAGTCTCCTTGATCTCTTCACGGTATACCGCACTCCTTTCCTTCTTGCTGAGCATGCTCAGGGCATTCTGGAGTTGGGTCTTGCGATACTCATGGTTTGCTAATTTTCCTCCACTCTTGGTCCAGATTAACTTTCTTACAACAGAGCCTGCGTCGAGAGTTAGCGCCTGCGTTTCTTCCCATGTGAGAATAGCCAGTGCTTCTTTGAACTGCGTGCGGCAGTCTAGATAAACCTCCATTGGGGAGAGCTTTCCCTTCTGCTTTATCTGAGTGGCGAGTATGTCGGAAGGTGAGTACACGGCTTCCCGATCATCTGCCCATGTAACTGGTTGTTGTCCCAGTTGATCATTTCTGTAAACGAATGCCGCAGCCTCAGGAATCTTCCCCGAGCAGCTTGTTGGAGATGTATTTCCATCTTTCTCTTCTTTTTGAATAGACCTTCCTCTCTCAGTTGGCCTTTTAGTTTGAGTGCGAAAATGATCCGTCCCCATCCTCCCAGGACCCTTGGGATTCCGGTTTTGTTGACTTCATGCCCGGCTTGGAAGAGAATGGTTTCATCGTCTTCATCGTCGCTTTCACAAAGAACTTGCTTTCCTCGGGGAGATAAGCGCTGGTATTCGTTCTACTGTGTCATTCCATCTCCTAGATCATCGGGACCGTTGACCGCCCTCCCTTGACAGAGGGGGTTGGATGAGAACAGGCGGTAGTCCAGGAAGTTGCCGTGAGCAAAACCCTTGAGGTCGAACTGGTCTAGAGTGGCCTCTAGCTTTCTGTCTGAAGCTGCTTGTGACACTTTAAGGGCTTGGTCCCTGTGGGTCTTTTGAGCTTGGTTCTCGTCCCAGAGACGGTTTTCTTGAGCGGCTAGTTCCATGAGGGCTTTCCTTGCGAGAGCTAAACATTCTCTGTAGGTGCGCGCCGTCTGACTAGTGTCCAGAACTGTGATCACATCCAAATCTCCAAATGGCGGAAACACTTGGATTATGTTAACGAAGGAAGTCGGGCTGGGACATTCCATGCAGCCCTCCTTGATCTCGGTTACCAAGAAGTTTGACCATATCTATTTGATTGAACCCACGGGGGTGTTGAATTATGCGATGTTGATAGTCTCGTGATCTCGCTGGATCGCCAAGTCTATCAAAGCTAGCAGTTTGCTGGCGGGATGCCTGAATCCGTAGCCGTGACGACTGGAAGCAGAATCGAACTTGAGCATGTTGATGCTGAGGTGGTCATTCCCTTCGTCGGAAGCTGACTTTGTCTTGCAGGGAAGACTCTCACAGATGTTTTCAGGGTATCTACCGGAAGCATTCCCGAGGTTGATCCGATTTGTAGCAAGGTGTGGAGCTTTGTCTCCTTTGCTGTTGCCCTTGGCCTTGGCGGCGCTTGTGGCTGTAAGCTTGACTGACGGCACGGGCCGGTTGCCGTTGGGGCTGGTAGTCAGAAGTGATGATGAGCTCTGAGCTCGATTGGCCAGGGCCTCGTTTACCATGAGCAAAGGCTGCCGAGGGTAACTTTGGCATTGCGGTATCCGATAATAAGGATCGGATCCTTGGTATCATCTGGGATATCCGGAATAGATGATGTTG